>DWFY01000039.1:0-13965 GCA_018246875.1 Creonpyge creon creon | reverse complement strand
ACTTCCGACATAGATAATGTATTCAATCGCTTCTGTTAGCGTCCTCTAGCGACGAGTAGGTTCCAACTATGTTATGTTATTTTGCGACTTTATGTAAAATAAGTACTAGTCTTAAATTATAAATATATTGAGATTCAAATGAAACTATCTGTCAAATTATGGAGTAAAAATGTAAATATATAGAACACAATATTGTAGGCGCTTGTCGCTTTAGAATAATAGGTGTCGTGATAATCGTTATTTTTTGCAAATGTTTATTGTGAAATAGATTTTCGGAGTTATATGTTCAAAAATAATAAAATAACATGTTATTATGAGTATATTTTGCGGCGCCATAATGTGCTACTCTTTGAACTCTAAGTTTAATATATTGATAACAGATGGCGCTGTTTATAAAGATTTGCTATGTTCATATGTGGTGAATGTACTAGAAAATTTTTAGCTATGAATATTTAATAGATGTAATTAAAAAATGTATTTTCAGTGTCAATCTAACAAGAACCGTATAGTATGAATGTTATTTCAAAATGTTTTCCGTGTTTTAAAAAACTTTGTAATGTCTTTAGAATAAAAATATTTGCGGTGTTCATTGAACATAATATTAAAGCGTATCTATTTATTAGAATTTCGAAATGTTTAGTGTTTAGATGCGATGTACTTGTCGTGCGCGTTTTTGATCACTTATAATATTAGCCAAAATTATCCTATTATAATTGTTGCTGAATGTAAAACATGTATATCCAAATAAATGGTGTTGTTGTTAGTTTGTGCTTGTTTTATTTATTCCTTTTATTTCTCTAAATTGGAACTTTAATATTACATTCAATAGTCTATACTTTCATGGTATAGAAATTTAAATTGTAAAACCTTTTAAAATATTTTACCTGTTTATTTGATACATACGTTATACATATATTAAGTCAAAATATAATCTCGCATCATGAGATGTGTGAAAGGTCGGGAGGCGACGTAGAATTTTAACAACTTTTAACTGTACGTACATATATATATTTTACATATTCTATACATATTTCGTAACAAGTGACAATTACTTGAGTGTTTGTTTTTATTCATTACACTCGGAAAACTTTCTTCGGCTTTTCGTAACTTGCAGTATTACATGTCCATACATGTTGGACATATGATGGGAAAACAGTGATTTTCTTGGATGGACGATAACTAAGAGTAGTATACTTAAAAAAAACTAAAATGACGCCTGTAATCCCCAAAGAGGTATGAAGAGGAGTGTAGTACACTTCCACATTTCACCAGTTACGTTTACGTCCGACTATGGAATAGGTGGTGAGTCTATTGCCATACACCGGGCACAAATTCAGACTCCTAGCCACTACTAGAAAACCTAAGTTAGAAACATCCAATAGTACCCGACCTGGGGATTGAACCCAGGATTTTTCGATCAGCAGTCGCGCTTGCAACCACTCGATCAACAAGGCATGTAATCAATCTATTTCAAATTAATTTATACTTCAGGATTTTTTGTAACTTTCACTTTCAAGAGCCCCTTAACCTCTGGACTGTCGCGCGCCGTCGATGCTTTGAGTGTTTTGTCTGTCGCCTACTAGCGTGTACCAGTTTGAATGCATTATTAGCATTGAATACACAATTGAAAAATTATTGTTTTTTTGTAGTGTCTCGTACATCTGAATTTTACCTAAACTCAACAACTAGAAGACTAAGCAGTTCAAGAGAGGGGTGCACCAGAGCTAAATATAAGTACATATTGTAAATAACTGGAATTTTTTGTTACGAAAGTACTAAAACAAAAGAAAGTGATTTAATCATAAATGTTTCCATCTTTAGAATATTTTTTTTTCTTTTCTCTCAGTTAACTAACGTGATCTGATGTTTTTGTTTTTCTTATAGGTAAGAATGAATTAAACAAACGTAAATTTTACCAAATTTATTGGAAACAAAATAATAATTATGCTATATATTGCACGAAGACTCGAAGTCGACAAGTTTTGAGCAAAACCCCACTTACTCTTAACAATACGATAAGTTCCCAATCGGTCCGTATGATTTGGGACCGTGAGGTAACAATTGTTTGAAATCCATTTACATACATTTCATTAAAAAACTGTTGCAAGATTTCCATATATTAGACCGTAATCACTGAGTATGGTTATATGCAAAGAAAATGTAACATTTCATCTAACAGAATTTACGTAAATGGACTCATACAATGGATTTTTTCATCTTGATAAACAGTAAAGGAGATTCTGGCGAGATTTCAACCGATGAGTTTACTCATTTTAATCCACAATTTTAAAATAACAATGTGCGTTATATATGAATTAAAACACAACATTTCTTACAAATATTTCCTATCAGCTTTGAAACTCAGTGTTTTATACATACAAAACACCATATAAACAACTAAAACATTTTGTCAGATAAAAATTCAACAGAATTACATATTTTCATAGGGTTTTGAACACAACTATAAAATTAACTCACACTATGGTCCCTATTCCATATTATTGGGTGTTAGAATGATAAGTACCAACGTTTAATCACAATGAAATTTAGGACAAAATTAAAATTGTTTTACTTTTAAAGCAATACTATACTTTTACCTGTCCTACTTGATAAGATAAAATTCATAGTGAGAAATGGAGCAACTTAGAAGTGTGGAAGTAGACATTCATTACACAAGACTCGTTTTATTAAAATACCTTAGAAGTACGCTCTGTATATACCACTCAATCAAATGATAATATATTAAAATTAGTGTATTTATGCAATGCGGCTTTTCGAACCATTTATATAGCCATATAGATATTGTAGTCAGCAATTTCCTTACATTAAAAACGGCTGGCATCTTTACGCTACCACAAATAGTTTTTATTGTAATGTGGTGAGGTGCCACTATTAAATACTTCGAATTTACGGTAGGAAAATGAATTTTGACACTCTGGCGTGTTGTAGGCTTTCTCGGGTCACGCGTCCATCAGTAAACGATAATTAGGTTCCAATAACCAAGTCCAAGAGCTGGTGATTTGAAATAAGAGTTTTTCGCGCCATCAATTGTAAACTTAATACGATTAGGTACTTATTAACATGTGACATTCTTACTCAATTAAATCGATTGTTTTTCTTAACGCTCTATCGTAATAAAATACAATTGATATTGGATTTTTTCTACAACACAACCACACCCAAGAAAGCATATAGACATGACACCTTGGAGCCTGTGTACGCAGTTAAAGACACCTGTATTATCAATCTTCTGTATTTATTGCTTACTAGCTTAAAGTACGTATGCTTTGTTTGGCTAGCAAGCCGGATACCACATAGTAGGCGAAGGTCAGCAGCTACCGGACAACTGCGAGGTACAGTCGCGTTTATTCGTATTCACAAACTGATACCCAAACAAAAGACTTTTACATCAAATCGTTTTAGTATTTAGCTGCAAATTACTACTTCTAAGGCTTGCATTAACCATCCTCGGAAGCCTTAAGGTAGCATGTAACCAATGTAACAAGTGGGCTGTCTGTACGAGGGAAATAGTAAGTTTAATAACTGTCTTACTAATCTGTGATGAATATTATCAATTACTTCAAATGATTGAGTGGCATTGAATGTACTTTATCACTGAGAGACTCATTACATTGTCACATATTTTAGATGTAGCTCGAGGAGCTATAATAAAATAGTACAGGCTCAAAGCAAGCTGATATTGTACAATAAAAACAACAAAATACAAACAAAGAAAAATTAAATTTATATTTTAAAATCAACACATGTATTAAATGTAACATTTTTAAGGTGATTGTTTATACATATTATATATGTTCATAGATTTTGGATCGACAAGATAATGTAAGTAATGGTGGGAATAACAAGTTACTTTTTTAGGCCAAATATACCAAATTACCCTCAGAAATATGTTTAACGGTTTTCACATGATTGATTTAAATTAAAAAAAATTAATCATAAAAGGTTCATAAAGTATATGTGTAAAGAAAATACAAAATGCATATTGCAAGTTCAAATCGATTTCATATGTGAGATTATCATTCTATTAATTTGGTACCGTGTATGTTCTACAAAGGAATTATTATATTGTGGTTGATCAAACGTTAATTCTGGCTAACACTGCTTATATCTTCCAAATCAGAACACATTTACAACAAGCATCACTTTGCACCATATAAATGTGAGTGTCTTCATCTGTTAATATTTCAAATAGACAATGACAATCACACATACAAAAGCAGATTTTTAAACAAATTAATACTACATGCAATTCATCAAACAAATTTTCTTTTTTCATCAGAGAAACTGCTGGATACAAATATTTCTCCACTCAAGTGAAATACTTACACGTTTCTCTCCAGCAAATACTTGTCTTGCTCACACTTATGCCAAAAGAAGACACGGGAAATTCATTGTAACTTCAATTTAATAGACTTTGGCACAAATTTCGGATTGGGTCTGATATCTCATTCGTTTTTTGAGACTGAATTATAATTTTTTTAAACAAATTTATTTCTATTACTGTTTTTGTCATGAAATTTTTACTTAGTTTCATAGATTGACAAAGAAATCTTAAGGTACTATAAAGTTCAGGGCTCTCCCGTGTGCGAGACCTGTGCCCGGCGACTAGGCGTTGAAATGTAAAACCCTACATTAGAGCAAGACAGAAATATATTGCTAGTTCCCTTACACGCCTTTTTCATTCGTCTTAACTGTTTAGTACTACTCAGAAGGAATATCTTTAATACTACGAATCAAAGGGATATATTTGAATCATCTACTTTACATTGTCTGTAATATCTTATATATTTATTTAATAAGTTTGAAAAGACCTACAAACGCAGTCGTCTAACTATAAGGTTGAATATATTATTATACGTCTTTGTAACGCATGACAATTCTAAAATCGGGAGACATCTGGTGACTCATAATTTTATACGACACTTACATATATGTGGCTTAGTGTCCAATGAAGCTTAAAGAACAATAAATGGGATTCCATATAGATATTCGAGAAGACTAGTTAAACCTTCGACTTTCATACAACACATACCTCTATTAAAATATAGAAATAATTGATTAGCTACGAAAACAAAACATGACATTTTTGATTTTTTTTCCAAAAAGGTTCTAAATCCAAAGTCGCAAGTCCAAATATAGTATAATTATAGCTCGCGCCGAAATTGTAGTACAATATAATAGATTAAAACAACACACATCCTACCATACAGTTACTTCGATATATATAACTATCACTGTCACCTATTGAGATTCGAGTATACCCGTCCTTTTCGCACGTAGCTGATGATTCTACCGTTGGATACACATAAAAAAGGACTCCTAAAGAAGTACTTATTCAATTTGAAAGTTAATGTTTTAAAGTGAAAATATATACTTACAAATACACATAAAAGTCGAAACTTTCTTAAATCAGTGATATACAACTGTGATATTAATTAGACACGTAGTCTCTGCTCCAGGGTTTGATTGGCAGTATTCCCACAAAAGGCAAATGCAGCGTAACTAATCCGTAGTATCCAGAAAAAAGAAGGAAAAATCATTTACGCGGACATGAAGAATGTATTTAACTAGTGATACTTATGGCTTAAATCATTAACTCTCAAATGATTAAAAAATTAACTACGCACAGAGAATATCAACAAGAGCACTCACACCATCTCCCTCACACACACACCGTTCGTCTCGCTCGCACAACCGCATCATTTTAAATTTCTCAATAATTATATAATAACTACTAAATAGCTATGTTTTGTGCTGCCAGTATTATTTTACTGTATCAATAAAACATGATATTTATTATTCTTTTTGATACACTGCGACTAGGAGTAATTTTGCAAACATTAGGTGTGGACACTATTAATTAATTAGCCTAGGTGTTTAACATATGACACTGAGAACAATTGTGAAACATCTTTATTTTGATCAAAAACAAAAGCATTCTTGTAATAATAAGTGGTAAATACTAACAAACACGCATGATGTGATTTTTTAGTTTATATCAATGTGGCAGTTATGAAACATTATTAATTACAGTTTGCGCAATGTCATTGCCATATGTCATTACGTACGAAGTAAAATATAACGATTTTGGTGAACTGATTTTTTCAATACGCAATTGTCTGGTAATAAATTTACTAAATTAATTTGATATGTGACAAATAACATTAACTAGGAATATTTTATCGCATGATTCCGCAGTACGATTCGTAAATATTTTTGGAAGCAAATGTAAAATAAGAGATCTTTGAAAGTATACATATTTTCAAGCTGGGGCATGCAGGTGACCTGCAGACTTTGTAGGCTTGATGACTTAGGTAGACAAGTAAAACCAAGTCCTAATTGATTTAAGTGACAAAACCTGATCCCAAAATATAGCAATAAGTTAGTCAAACTGGTGGCCGTTTGTCAAGACAAATATATAAATATATCGAACAACTGTTGTCTTGTGAATGACAAATGATTGCACTAATGGGGTGATTTAACTGAATATTCTAAAATATCGATTCGTGCAAACATCTTGACGCGACAAAGCGAAAAGATTAGATTTGTTTTGCGTGTTTCAAAGACTAAGCGGACTTTTAAGATACTGTACTTTATTATCGGTAATGATAATAATTCTACATAAACAGACAGCACAAAACTCGCGTATATAGTCTAGGCGCGCGGCGTTGCTCGCCGAGCGGGTATAATACTATAGTATTGAGATAATATACATCCCACAACCCATATGTATTCGTCACTCGTTTTAAATATATATGAAAAAGGAATTGATACACATACATGAATTAATATCGATTAATATACGATTGTTACAAATACTTCAATCCACCAACCTAAAATGCGAACATTTGTATTCCTAACTCACTTTATATCGCCCCAGAAGGTCATGCGTACTACAGCCCAATAAGTTCACAGTTATTTTAATACAATACACACAATATTAACATTTCAAATTGAATCAACAAATTATTTCTTGAACAAATTGTACTTTTAATGATATTTTCTACTATCATCTATCGAACGATATAGAGAGCGTGTTAATTTGCAACTATATGCGGGTAATGGAAGATATACATACATATTATATATTCATATGCAGCATAATGAAAATAAATAACTAAATCATGATGATGGCGATAAATTAAATAACATACCGAGTGACTAAACACAACAGGCAACACATCACAGTCAATGTTGAACGGGCTACGCTGTCGCACCGACAACTGCGGTACGCATACATAATTCCAATGAATTATATTACGTTTTAACAGATTCGTTTATTGATTCGTAAACGATAAAAGCGCGGGAAATTAAATTCGATTTTCAAATTTCATTAGTTGTCACATCGAAATGCCGTGGACTCTGATTAAGGCTAAAAATGAACACTACGCGCATTGTCGATATGCTTGGTGGTGAATACGTTTCTCGTATGTGAGTTAGGGAGATGTAATGCATTGTTGAGGGCAACACCACCAACATACACGCTGTACGCGTATTGTTAAATTGTTATATATTTGTAAATGAATGTTCATTGATTTCAATATGAATGTCAGTAGTCACTGGTGGAACTGAGTCCGCAAAACAATTACCAGTAACAAATACATCACGCGACGGTTGATAATCAGATTGTTACCCATCTCTTACGCAAAAAGATTTGAAAATATAAATGACATATGAGTCAAAAGGTGGAACATGGCCAAACACACTTTTGATATTAAGTGAAAATCATCAAAATCAACGCTTTTACAAGACGTGGACTACGTGTGATTATATGATACTTGTAGACACTAAATTGATAACCTCTTAGTTGCCTTTTTGTACTTAATTCGAAGGGATCGTTATGATTATCGCTCGAGAACCGGTTTTGCAGCGTCATACAATTTTACATTGATATCATATCCTTTATCAAACGTAATCCTCACCGACTTGACATGCTGCCAATCCTTCAATGTAGTAGAACTTTAATTAGACCATGAACAATAATAAGACAATAAAATGTTAGAAAGACCATCAGTTTGAATACTGTTTTTCTAATAATATATGAATAGATGTTACGTTCAGACGTCTGTTTAACACTACATACATGAGTTACCTCAAGCGAAACTATTATTTTAAAACGTGTAACAAGATTCCATCGCGTGCTGGCTGTCGTCGGTGCCCGGTCTATCTTTCCCACGTGGAATCTAACGCCACCTGAGAATACGGAGCAAAATTTCAAAAAAGTATATAGTTGATGAGTACAAGTAAAAATAAATGATATTTTATTACTGTGTTGGGCGAACAAAATCTATCCAATCAAAATCTATGTTTGATACTTTTGCTTTCCCAGTATTATCGGGACGAGAGGAGAGGCGGGGGTTAGAGGCACAGTTAGAGAGATAGAGGGGTAGAGGTAGGGCGGAGTAAAGAGAGGGGATAAGGGAAACGTCGGTACTGTCAATTGGCACTCACAGCACTTGGTGCGGCTGGAGGGCGGCGAGGTGCGCGGGCGACGGCGGCACGCCGGGCGGCGCGGGCGGCAGCAGCGTCTGCGCCAGCCCCTCGAAGCGCCCGGACGCCTCAAAACCGTTCTGTAAGCAAATCGTTTACGTAGAAGTTTCTAGAATGCCCTTTCAGGGTTTTGATTGCGGAAGAACTATTCTTATCATCTCAGCTGTGCCACGATACTCGTTTGTTGCGTGAAGATTTGAGTATTACAGGCGGCCACATTAAGACACGTTGTTATAAAAACTTTGATTTGACCACTAAAGTGTCAACATCTGTAGAGAAGAAATTGAAAATGTACGATCTTCTAAAATCTCGGAATCACAGAAACATTTGAAATATCATAAGACCCTTATTATTTCAAAACTTACAAAATAATGACATACCTATATCCCACTAAATGACCAATATTATATTATTAATCTCTCACCGGAATCATTATGGTCGGGCGCAGAGGCTGAATAGACGGTTGTACGGCCGTCGGGTAGTACGGGTAGTACTGCACGGGGTAGCCGATGTAGCCGGGGTAGCCAGCCGCCGCCGCCGCATACATGGCCGCCGCCGGGCTGTACATCTGCTGAAATGAAGAGCGAAAAATAATTCACCCTTTGAAATTACTGTACGTAACATCACGCCTACAATCCTCGAAGATGTAGGTAAAGGAGTGTATAGTACACGCCCACGTTTCACCAGTTACGTTTACGTTCCATTATGGAATAGGTGGTGAGTAATATTGCCATACAACAGGCACAAATCCATACTCCGAGCTACTAATAGAAATTCTAATTTTAGAAAAACCCAATAGTATTCGACTCGGGATTCAAACCTAGCACCTCTCGATCGGCAGTCGCACCTGCAACCAACACGATTACTTTAAGCTTCATTTTATAAGTTGACAAACCGAACGTGGTATTTTTATCTTTTTGTCACGAGGCAAGAATATGTTGGTCTCAAATCTCCAACCCGCATGTCCAGCGCCGGATTATGGGCAAAACCCACTTTAAGGGAAGCCTATGTCCAGCTGTGTACCGAGACAGCATGATGATGATGAACCAGAATCATTTGCAAATTAGTGAACCGTATTTACCGAACAATGATAAAAAAAAATTTGTATAAATTGATCAAGGACCATACTCACTGGCAACTGCTGCGAAAGCGCTGGTATGGCCTGGTGGTGTTGCAGTTGATCATATGGCGGCGGAGCATACACGCCGCCGGCCCCAGCGCCCGCGCCTCCGAAAGCCATTGCGCCGTACGGTGAGCCGCCGGCAACTAATGAGAGCATGTTACAATGGGATGATTATTGGAATTGAAAAAGTAAAGGTAAATTTAAAAACTTGACACAGACTTTGGTCAATCACTAGGGAGTCTAGTGCCGCAAATGCAGCGGGTTTTGTGCTCATCCCGCCACTAACACCACTCTGTACACCTGTAAAATGTAATACCTCTACTTACCTCCATATTGCGGGGCAGCCTGATGAGGCGGAGCAGGTAAAAATGGACCCTGCGGTGGTTGAGGTTGAGGGTACGCACCGAGCGGAGGGGTGACTGCAACAACTTGATATATTACAATGTGTATAAGCAACGTTACCGCTCGACCTCCCACCAACATTGCAAACTCCGTGAGGACAGCAAAACAACGATTTATCGGACCATCAAAGGAGACTAGACATCTACCAACATATCGTTTATTTTACACGATATCGCAATTTTTTAACAATATATTAAAACAGTCACCGATGTTAAAATGTACTTTAGTAGATGTCGATAGTTCTCGCTATTATGATAACAACAAATAGTCGTGCTTGTAAAATAGCAACACAAAACACGCTACCGATATAGTGCCATTCACTGTAGATAGCAAGACTGATATATAGACGCGAATTGCACATTCGGATAGCGGGATTATGTGTGCGAATTGACATAAGTGCTACTTTCAGCTGAATAATGGCAAGATTTACTTTACATGACAAAGTAATGCTAATAATCTGAATAAAACTGCAAAAATCGATAAAAATCTAAATTTTTTAAGTTTAAAAATGTTAGGAAATTCCTAATCGCCATTATTTAGCTTTAAAACTGCCCCCAAGGAGTTCTATTTTATTTCAATGGAACTTCATTTTAAAATCGTGATGTAATAACGCAGGAGTATTGATTATTATAATGTCGGTGAGAGAAAATCGTCGAGCGAGCCTCGCGCCGAAGCGCGCCGCAACCCAAGCCCGAGCATTCACGCGTGACGTAATATGCGACCACGCTAAAAATATTTTTGCATTACCATAACCGGTATAATCGAGAAATTCTCCAATTGAAAATAAAAAAACTTTGCCTTTTTCAGCATGGTCTCAGCACAGACGGCTCACAATTCTCTTTCAAACTCAATCGTCGTGTGCTCCGTCACTTACGTCAGTGGTTAACGACAAGCGATGCCCATACAACGCGATACAAACGCCATCGACCAGGGCTCTTCCAACACTGAAAGAGCCCACCGGACTGGCACAGCCTCGTTTCAGCTGGTGTGACTGAACAGAAGCTTAGTACATCGATTTGGTAGGTTACAACAACACATTGAGCGAGTGCTGAACACCTACCAAACGTTATTTACATTGCATTCCTTGATCACAGAGACCGTTGGGAGGCTGTGTGAGAACGAGAAATTGTCGTTTCTCCCACACAATCAAAAAAATTAGTCAAGCAATGTGCAACACAGCCTGTGTGACCATCATATTTATAGAACATCTTAAATAACAAAACAATCATCACACGATAATAAATCTTTTAATAAAAGACATTTTGTTGTTATTTATTATAACATATCTAAGGTGTTTTCGTTTCGCAAGATCAGACGACATATCGTTCAGCTTTGAAGTACTAATTTATTCATAGACCAAAATATACATTTTTATGTGTCTGAACTCCAAAAACGATAAAATAGGGATATGTGTAAACTCGAAATTATTCTTTATTGTAGAAATTAAGCACATAACGTGGAACGCGTATGCTTTGTAAGGCTTTTTTCTAAACAGGAATCATAACGACCGATTGTTAAAATGAGAAAAGACCGAATAATAGTTGTACGAAAACAAACAACAAACTAGTTTGTACATAAATTAAAATAATATTACCAGAAAAACGTCATTCTACATCAAGGTCGACAACTTTTCTCTAAAACAAAATCGAAACCTTATTACTTTAACGTGTTTACAAATTGAATTACATTTAAAAAGAAAACCATAATTGTCTGTAAATAATAAAGAAGACTATATTTAACGTTAGTACAATTTAATTCCTTTAATCTTCAATTAATTTCAATCAAAATAATAATAATGAGTTTGCACATAAACCAACTCGGCCAACGAATAGCTTAATAACTCATTTACACTCAAGTTTTACCCAAGTTATGAGTGAAATAGCAATCGTTGCTCGAGTCACATAAAAAGTTACAAAACATGGCTGTCACAAAATGGCTGCCACAAAAAAATGTGAACATATGTCGTGAACATTCCTCAAAAGTACAATATTTATAGATCTATTCAAATAAACTAGCTATGAACACCTTGTACCAAGATTTGTTGTATTTCAAAATCGTCTACATTGTTTACTAAACATTGTTGGTAACAGATTTACATTTCTTCAAATTTTGCTGTTCAACAAAGCGTTGCAAAAAAGCGTTTTATTCGGGATATCTATGATATGAGTGCGTTGAAGGACACAGAATCATGCATAGTATGAAAATAAGACAAAACAAAAGTACCTACCGATTTAATAATATATATATTCTTACAACAAACAAATATCATGCAAAGTCAGAAACAGATATGTGAGAGTTGTCTACAATAAGATGCAGAAAATAACATACAAAACTAAATTACAAACAAAAACATAGTCTACATATAGCACAGGATAAAGCTGCTATAAACAGCAAAATTATTACAGAAAAATTATGCAAACTTTACAAAAATCCTGGTAGCAATCCCTCGCCAAAAATCGTGTTTACATATCAAATTTACTTCCCCTATTATAATAGATGCCACACATAGGAATGGCAAAATTTTTGTATCATCTTTGTGCATATTATTAAAGCAATTATTTTTTTATTTGTCACTGCAATAAGCAATGGCTTTGTTGTTATTTCAAAATAACATCAATTCCATTAGAAATATCCATTAATATATTATTTTATCCAAACATCCACCAAAAACTGCAGACCTGTAAGAAAATATTACAACTACCCTCAAATCAGAAATTGTAGAGTGGTACCTAGAATTATTATTTGAGTTGCAATTAGTACCTAAAAATATGTAAACCAAAAAATTTTATAACTTCCAACTTGCATACTTTCCTGTCCTTCAATAAAGCTGATTGCATGCAACATTGTCTATGCCTTGAAACAAAAGCCATAGATAATGCACGAATGAAGATTTTAATAAAAATTTCATATCTTCATTCGTCCCTATGTACTAGAGTCACACACACACTAACTTATCATTCCTGTTAACATCTTATTTTGACCACAGAGACCTTTTACCCAATCAATTCAATACTAATAATAAAAAAGTAATTGTTTTTCAGTCACAAAGGAATCAATTTTGTTCATATAATTTGATTCCAAAACATAACAGGACAAAAAGTAAGTGTAGTTTGTGCAAAATGTATGAAGAAGGTGTACATATTGACTTGAAAGGGAATTAGTGGTCGTGATTTGAACTGCATATAAATATGCTATCTGCAATTCAAATATGTTAATATTAATCTTATGTGTAACTTTAACATACAAGTTTCAAATTAGTGTAAAGTATTAATTTTTCCAAATAATAATAGTTAATACTTTGCACCAATTCACCATCACCTGACTTAAGATCTCCATAAAAAGTGAACAAGAAAGTTTCTTAATACCATTTCTAAAAATTTTACTGCAACATGATCTTTTTATGGAGATAAAAAAACAAATCAAATCTTTATTATGTTTTAGTAAATTTGTTAGTAAATCAATTTTGAAAGTTTGATTTGTTTTGATTTAAAGTTAGTGAAACACTCAGAACTTAACAATAAAATTAGTAATAGATGCAACTTCCATTTTCTGCACATAACACTTAAGTTGCATCCTGATCGGAATCAAAAAACTGTTAAAATTTTTCTATTCCTGTGGGTATATGAAATTTCTGTAATTAAATTATTTCTCTGGTAATCAATCACTTTATTTATTTTTTGTCTTCTTTCAATACAATTTCATAAACCCCAAAACATTTAATTTAAGGGAGTTAGCATATGACACTAAGATTCATAAAAGACCCCTATTGAATAATGAATCAAATAATAGGGTGTCTTGAAACAATGAGGCAGTGTTGTAAAAACTCAAAAATGTAAAATTATAACAAAAACCTTTGCCTCAATGTAGAAATATAAGTGCTCACAACTGGCAACACAAGTATTGACAAACCCTTTATAAAAGCTTGAACA
>DWFY01000038.1:0-14045 GCA_018246875.1 Creonpyge creon creon | reverse complement strand
GCCGTAAAGTAATTGTTACTATAGCTATTTTGTTTCGGTCTGATGGCTGTGGTTGCCGGTCCACATGTATACTGCCGCAGCCGCAGCCGCCCGCGCCGCGCCGCGCTCCGCACACCGTCGCCTTAACGCGGACAACGGCCCTTGCGAACAACGATTCATTAACCACACTATCGCCTTTACACTGAAAACGGCCAACTGTAAAACATCAATCCGTTAATCAAACTACCGCCTTAACACGTATCACAGCCCGCACCAAACTTCGATTCACTAATATTTTTAATCGATTTTCTATTACGAATGCAATTTGGAAATTATTCTATTACTATGTTAACTAGTAACATCCAAGATGCAATTATAAATTATTCGAAATTATGGGAAAATGGCCCCTGTAAACATCGATTCATCAGGACCATCAATCGATTCATCGTTCAATTGCTGAACACGGATTTTGTCTCAGAATGAAGAGTCAGAGCCACACTCTGCCATGCTCACGAAGTGCGAATTAGCAGAATAACATCGATTAATTCATACTTATTATTTGATCGATTTTTGATTATTGATTCAATCGGGAAATTATTCTTTTTTTATATTGGCTTGCTATACTCAAAATACAATAAATTATTTTGAATTTGTAAATTCTTACCGAACTAACAGTCGGGACTAATTGTTGAAACTGAAGGTATCAAACCAAAATACTGATAGTTTTTTGTTAAGCTCTGAATTGCATTATAAAACTTAAGTACATTAATATGACTAGAAATTATTCTCTTTTTACTTATAATTAATCAAGAATTGAATTTTATTTTTTATTTAATTTAATTGTCATAATGAAATCATTGCCATTTAACGATTAAGTTCAAAATTAATTTATGACTGAATTCAAATGTACATAAGTTATTTTTAGTTTAAATTAAGTGTAATACTTAATAGAGGTTACCATGAGAATAATAATAATACTCAATTAATGGACTAGCCAATGTCGATTTTGATGCCATGTTTTTTTTTTAATTTAATTATAATATCATGCTTACCAAAGAATAATTGCTGTGCACCAAAGTAGATACAATTTTGCCAATTTTTAGATGAATTTATTGTGTTCGTACTTTTAAATTATAACATTTATTACATATATCAATGACCTATGTTTATAAGGAATACTCTTGATAATCATTATCAATTATATCAAACACTCGTAATATGGCTTATCATGCTTTTATATACGTAGTATATTAATACAATTATCAGTAATTTTTCTCAAAGCACAATTTATCTCAGAATATCGAAGAGTTCTGAGAAATTAGAAAGAAACTAATATGACAATACATACTTAGTGTTTAAGGGTAGGAATATTACATTAATAGTAGAAAATAGGCGTTCAGTCCATATCATACAATATCTTGAAATACTTACATTATGACGTTTTTGTATACTAGATATAAGTTCTGAATATGCCATGAAAATGTTGTAGGTACTCAATAATAATGTACCAAATCAATTATATATGTATACTTAATCATACCAAAGAATTCCTACCGAAAGTAGATAGCAATGTTTGGGTAACCAAAAAGGTATCGTTGGAAATAGGAAAATTTAAAAGTTCGAAATGCAAAAATTGAAAACAAATATTATTGCCTAATTATATGACTTTTGTAATACACAAACGTTGTTGTTACATAATAAACTTGATTAATTACAATTTGCTTAACAATTCTTAAGTAGGCTGACGTGATACTACCGTTTAATTTCAAATGTTATATTATTTAAACAAAATATATAAAGTACATGTGAAAATACAAATTAATATTTTATTTTTATGACATTGGTTACTACGGTTGCCGTTATGAATATGTCTTAACCAATGACATGATAAATAAAAATCAGTTGTATCCAGTGCAATAAATCAATAGTCATTAAACATATACTTTGTTACAAACCTCAACTGCAATTAAATGTATTCTGGTACAGTTATAACAATATAATGTGCCAAAAGTTGATACTTACTAATTATTAATTATATTAAGCTAGTGTTTTATAACTTAGTCATGAGAAATTTGTATGTAGGAATGTTACATTATTTTTTATTAAACCAAACCTAAAAGTCATAATTGTTTTAATTGTACCCGCTTTCGACATATATGTAACCTATACATTAGAAAATAAATAGCAAATTAATACAATAATAAATAAAGAAATACAACAAAGATAATAAAGAAATGACACAAAAATGTATTTTACTTTATAGTCTCCTTACAATTTGAATTTGAAAAAGAACCTAATATTACGCCTGGAATCCCTAAAGAGATAAGCGGAGGAGTGCAGTAAACTGCCACGTTTTACCATTAATAAAAAATACTTAAAATATATATTAATTAATTAAATTCATTTAAAATTTGAATAGATTAAGTACAGAATGAGCTATCTGCACAAAGTTTATTATTGTTTAAACAAGGAGATTATTTTCTAAATTTTCATAGTTCATTTACATTTAGCACGAATATGATTGATAAGAATACGGCTATTACTTATTGTAAAATATTCTGTAAATGTGTCAAGGGCAAAGCATATCAAGTTTTGTTTATGTAGAATAAAAAATATAAATGAAATAACAAATATTCAAGTTGGTAAACGTAACAGCACGCCTGTTCTCCCCGAAGAGGTAGGTAGAAGAGTGTAGTACACTCGAACGTTTCACCAGTTACGCTTACTTTGTGCTATGGTATAGGGGTGAGCCTATTGCCGTACACCGGGCATAAATTCGGACTACGAGCCACTGCTAGAAATTTATACTAAAAATCTAAATTAACTGTGTAAATATTCAACATTTATGAAAAATCTATGTTGACGATCGATTTAAATTTCAAGCCACACGCAATCTGGCAACTTGATGTTCACGTCAAACATAACGTCATTTAACGTCAACTGTCAAGTGTCAAGTGTCAAGTCAACATGCCGTCACTTGTCATGCTAAAAGTCAAAGCGTCTACGTAACGTGATGTTATTTATTTATTACGTGCAGTTTTTAGCAACGTCCTTTTGACGAAAACTATAATAAATTATTAGATTTTTTTATATATAATTATAATAACGTAGTGCAATGGCAACCGTAGCCTTTAAAGTTAAAAGTAAAAACGGACAACAGGTTTTAAAAGATTTGACCTCTGATAGCACCGTGGGTGAACTAAAAATGTTTCTGTCGAGTATATCAGATGTTAGTATGGAGAGGATTTGCGTGTTGTGTGGCTATCCACCGAAGCCTTTGGATATTAGTAACGATGGCAAAAAGTTGAGTGAAATAGGTTTGAAAACTGGCGAAACTTTGATTGTTGAAGAGAAAGTTAGTCCGACACCTACCAGCACACCCAAGCACGGTCCATCAAAACCTATGGCCAACGGCATAGCTTCACACGAACCAGCCAGCGAACCAGTAGGACCTTGTAGACCTGGGATTTTAATGAAAAAAGTAGTTCCTTCAGACAATTCATGTCTTTTCACTAGCATAGGTAAGTGGACTTTGTGTTCTTATTATACAAAGAACGTGATCTTGTGTTCGAGGGCTTACTAAACAAAGAATGAAATCTATTGTCAAAGTATATTTATACAACAGCAAGTACACAATGTATGGGCAAAGATAAAACTGTACTAAATCAATGTATGCAATAAATACCAAGCAGATTGCTAATCAAGTTTTTATACTAATACAGGCACATTTGTATAACAACATTCTGGGCTTTGAATTGTTGTAGATTAAATCATATCTTGCAATTTAAAAATGAAAATGTATGTGTAATTTAATTTGTTATAATATGTTTAATGGTGTTCAATAATGTATTTTGGCATTTTTTAGGATGTGTAACAGCACAAATGTATTATAACAGCTGTAACAGGAAATATGTTCTAATTAAGTTAATAATAAATACCAATAAGTGTACAGTTATGTTTAGAACAGTAATTTTAACACATTACAACATACTCTATTATAAAACTTTGCAAGGGTTAATAGGATTAAATACCATTTATTTTTCTGCAAACATTCTTATTAAACACACCACACCAAAATATACAATTCTTCAAAAGATAATTTGAATATTATCTACAGTTGTCATACCATAAGTCACACACATGCACTATGCAATGTCTTATCATAATTCAGTAATGTGGCACGTTGTGAGAGAATATTAAATATCAATGTATGTTATTAATATAAGACTAGTTGCTTATGTATATGTAACCATAACAAATAACTCTTAACATGTTGATAATACATAATATATTATGCTGATAATTTCAATGTAAAAAATCATATCTATGTATATCACAAGAGTTCATGTAGTCTCTGTAACTTGCAAAAAAATATTTTGTTATAGACATATATGCAAGTTATATTATGAGTCACTGGAGTCACCCATATCTTAAACGTTGTATAATTTGTTGGTAAATTCTAGAAGTTCTGGAATATATATGCTCATGATGTTAATGCAGTTCAGATGTCATCATTCTTATACATTTTTTTATTATCTCTTTTTGTCATACTGATATAGATTGTGATTTGAAAGGGAATATGTAAAGTCCATATTAATAAAATAAATGTAAAAATAACTGTATTACCTGTGTATTAAAATTTTGTGATTAAACTAATTTCGACGGAAAATATGGTGGTTGTTTAAAATAGGTCATAAGCCACTTATTTTTAAGATTTCATACAGCTAGTGGTACTCTCCATAGCAAAGGTATTATATCATTTATCAAAAATGAAATTGTCAGGGTGGGAGATCAGGTTGCTTAGAAATAAAGTGTTCTTAAAAAATGAAATAATTTAATTGTTGAAGAACTATAAAATTGTTAAAATAATTTTAGTCATTATAAAAACGCTTGTCTTTTGCATCCAGCAAAGCGGGTGAGTAATATATCATCATTATCAGCCTATTGCAGTCCACTGCTGGACATAGGCCTCCCCTGAGATGTTATGCCCATAATCCCCACGCTGGGCATGCGGGTTGGGGATGGCAGAGCACAGCTTCTCGCACTGCCTATGCTGCTGCCCGTAGGCGAGCAGGGCATTTAGCTATGCCTAGGCAAGTCGCACCATACCGCGATCTGCAGGCGCTGAGTTCAGTCGCCTGTTACGACACCCTGTATCCTGGCATGTGGTTAGGGAATGTATTCTTACTCCAGCCCGACATGGAGTAGTAAATACATATGTATATTATATAGTAATTTGTATTAATGATAAAACCAATTTGTATACATTTTGCTGCAATTGCAATGAAATATTAATTTGGATATAATAAACTTTTTTGCTGACTCACTGTTAACCATTTCAGCTATTCTAAGTTCTGACCCAAATACTGTTTTGCTGTTTTTACTTTATTGTCATTTGGAATGTTTCCATTTCATATACAGTAAATATATATCCTAAATAAAAATATTATAAGTCCCATAAATAAATAACATTTGAGAAAATAGGTAACAGAAGACCAAGTCAAATGTACTTTCATAGACGAGCAACTCAACAACTCAACTTTAATTGATGTACAAGAGATGAATGTTTGTTAAGACCATAGCTGGAGTAAATCCATGACAATTAATTATAAACCATTTTGTCTTTATTGTTGAAAAGATTAGAGCTTGCAACAACACTTTCATCATATTAGTCCCATACAAATTGGCAAAAATACACTAAAAAAGCATCTAACACCTTTTAACAACTTTTGCCTGTCAGATAAATAACTGAATGGAAAAAGCTTTCAGTCTGTCCTGGAATCTTCAAGTGTTTACTAACTGAGGTAACAATAACAATGTTTGCACAGGCTACAGGCTGAATAGTATATGAATACAAGATTCTGTAGTTCTTGTTTTCTATGTATTAAATTCTGAATAATTAAAATACTGAAAAAAATTAGATCGGGCAATAATCTAACAGTTGAATGTACTACTGCATGTGAAAATGTATTAAACATTGTACTGGCTAACTTTTACAGGTTTTGTATTAAATGGACAAGTGGACACTTCAGTGCATCAGTTAATGCGTCAAATAATAGCAATGGAAGTGGCAAGTGATCAAGATACATACAATGAGGGCATGCTCGGCAAACCCAATGCAGAATACTGTGCTTGGATACAACAGCCTAGTTCCTGGGGTGGTGCAATTGAGGTATGTAATATATCATATTTCTTAACAAATATATGTCCAGAACACTTATAAATATATTGAAGCAGCCAGAGTTAATTTAAAGCTTCAATAAGCAGAGTTAATTTAAAGCTTGAATAAGCAGAGTTATTTGGAAATATAGATCACATGGTTTAGTATACACATGTGGCGTCATCTCTTGACAAAATCTACAAATTTAAAAGTCCCATGTTTTTACATCATATTTTACCAACTCTACTTAGTTAATTTACTCTACTTAGTAAATTGAATATTGAATCCTTCTAAACATACTTATTTTTCTTTTACAGGTAGCAATTCTATCGCGTTTTTACGGGCTAGAAATGGCAGTCGTAGATACATTGAATGCAATTATAAATAGATTTGGAGAAGACAAAAACTACGGTCAGAGAGTGTTCTTATTGTTTGACGGTGTTCACTACGACCCGTTGTACTTGGAACAATCGGATGTAAGTAGATGAACGAGTGTTATATATGTTTAAATCAGAGTATTCTGTTTTAATTATATTTTGTTATTAACTTTTCATTGTTCTACTGGTACTTGTAGGAACAACAAAATATTTATTTTCGTTTTCCTATTAATATTTCAAAATATTTTATAAATTCTTTGTAATATCGTTAACACATGGCTCAGTCGTAAAATATTTACGTGAAGTGTGAAATGTCCCTAAAACAGTAATACACGATTCGTGCTATACTTTATCTGTATAGCAATAATCGGGAAGTGATAAATGGAGTAGAAAATTGCTGGTGTACACTCATGATTTTATCACGTAATAATAATCTATCATGGACTCAGTTGTGCTCGTGCATGATGAAATTAGTAATATGTTTGTGCTAGAGGAAAATGATAATCCAACTGTTGAACACGGGCGTCAACTGCACACAGTTACGCTAGACACGTTAAGGAATGAGCTATGGTAACCAAATTGCTTATAAACTAATAATAATTATCATCATGATTGCCTCGTTGGTCGTCTTGGTTGCAAGCGTGACTGCTGATCGAGAGGTCCTGGGTTCGAATTCCGGGTCGGGTACTATTGGATTTTTCACAAAAATTAGAATTTCTATTAGTGGCTCAGAGTCTGAATTTGTACCCGGTGTATGGGCAATAGGTTCACTTCCTATTCCATGGTGGGACGTAAACGTAACTGGTGAAATGCGGGAGTGTACTACACTCCTCTGCCTACTTCTTCGGGGATTACAGGCGTGATTTTAAATGTAATCACCAGAACAACGTAGTTGTGCTCATCAGCCAAATATTTTCCCGCGTGGAAATCGAACCCGCAAACTCCTGCTCAACTGTTAAGGTGATACAACTGGACCAACTGCGTAGTCTATTATTGGCGTATTGAACACCTGTTTATATTTAATTCCAGGGTGGTATTCAAACAATCTTCCCCGCCGAGGACGTGGAGGTCTACAGCGAAGCGGAGCAGCTGGCACAGGAAGCAAAGTCGTCGAGACAGTTCACGGACCTCAACAAGTTCACGCTCAAGTGCATGATCTGCAATAAATCCTTCACTGGGCAAGTGGAGGCTCAGAAGCACGCAAAGGAAACCAAACATACCAACTTCGGGGAGGTGTAGCAGAGGTTTCCCCGGCGTGAGCTATCATCGTTGTGTCCACTTGTTCATAAGACAGTCGTTATTGAACCAGATGGTTTTAGTACGTGACATACACAAATGTAAATTGTATAGTACAACATCACATGAGTCACAAAATTATTCGACGGCAATTGTACGAATTATTTTTTACGAAACGTTCGTTACTCATTGGCGTCGCGGAGATGTGGAGAAATTCGAATAAATAAGATATATAATTGTAAATTTCATAACGCTAGTTTTTATAGGTGTATGCGGGCAGTTTCTCGAACCGGTTAAAAGGCGGAGGAGACGGTCAACCTGTTGTTTAACGATCACAATCGAAGGCGTGTCTTGCCGAAATACACAAAAGCCACGGTTAAATTTGCCTCTAAGGGCCCATAAATCGAGACACGATCGTGCCCGGTGTTCCTTATCTCGAGAATTTGTTAGCGGTGTACCACCGCGTCCGGTCTACATGACCACTGTGTGAAAACCGGCAAAAATATTATTTTTTCCACATTATGTATACAATATTTTCATTTAACTCGAATGTTCATTGCTTCGTCACAGTCCTCTCCGCAGTTTTTACTCAAAAGCAGCGAATTTAAATACTGCATCCATCACAATGAAATATTTATACAATTATTTATGTATATTAAAAGTAATTTGATTTTTTGTTTATTTTTTTTAACTTTAACTAGCAACACTTGTGTAGTAGTGAAATATTATTCGTGTTATTTTCAATAGTCTTTTTAATATATATTTTTAATGTTACATATGTTTATAATAGTGTTAAAAAATTATATTAGGTACATATACAATTTATAATTCTAAATACATCGCACATCGTCAATTAAATACGTAATAACAATTCAAAGCTCTACAAACTTTTCCGAGACAGAGACAAAATAGCATACAGTCGGTAGAACGTAAAAGTCCGAGTTCACAATGTTTTTTCATGGCAAGATAACGATTATTACTGGTAACACCAATACATCATTATTATTCCGTCCTTAATATACGTATACGTGTAAAGCAAACTGACAAGCACTTGACAATATATCGTGGGTGTAGACTATATTAAATTAATATAGAAACAGAAAAATATACAGAACACATGTATATTTTGATGTAGTGTAAATTTGGGAAACGAACAGCAAGTTTACATTTTAAAGCCAGCCGTCAGCCATCGAACTTTGTATACAACCTCCAAAAGACTGAATCTATTTGAGTGCAATATGTTTCAATTAATTAATAGCAATGCATCTTATACATTGTATAAGATGCATTGCTTAGCTATTAAATAATTACTTATCAATTCAAACTTAATTGCGATCTTAATATTCAAATTTAATGTTCGATTTTTTGCCTCTGTCTCAGAAAATTTATATATATATATGTATATGCATGTATACATATAAATAAATAAAAATAATGCAATATTTTAAGCAAGGAAAGTGGACACAATATATAAAGGGTATGTATTAGTTAATAATTTTCATTTGTTTTATGTTTGTTACGATTTAGTTAAATCTATGAATAAATCTAGCCTTCATAACTACTGCCAATGTTTTCTTTTCATTGCATTTTATTTATGTTGCTTATTATTTTCACACGCTCAAATGTAATCTCGGTAAGTAGTTCTTGTATCCTCTTGCACGCTAGAAATTAATAAATGCATTTCCTCTACGACGGAAGTAATGTTATTATTAAAGTATTTTTCTTTATTTTATTTTGGTTTTTATTTCCATTATATAAAGAGAAAGCAATATTATTATTAATATAGAGCGTTTTAAAATTCTAAGCGCGATAATTTTATCAGAATTTATATATAGTTAAGATGTTAATGATATGATTGTTTAGTGAAGGATAGAAATCAATTGCTAGTATAATAAATGATTGGACTGCAAATTAGTACCTCATTGCCATTTTATTAGGACGCAAACTACGGTGTTTCAGTAGGAATGGTCTCGAATAGTGTCTCATACGACTTAAATATGTTAAGACAGATATAAAATATTTGAAATAACAGTGCCTATAAGATTTTCGTTATTACATAGAATTGCTAAGGATTTGATCGCACTGCCAATGTCCTCGGTTGTTAGACAAGTAAATTGTTTTTGTAGAGAGTTGCTTGCACGAAATTGGAGCTCTGATGTATATTAAAATTAATACAATGCCGTGATATTCTTGTGATAACATATAATACAATTAGTAATATGCTCATACAGTAATATTCACTGAAGCTAATAAATTCATTTATCTATCAGCATTGTTCAAACAATATTCAGTGTAACATTATTAATACTGGCTATTGATAAACAGCTATAATATCTTCACTGAGTCGATCAATTTGCGGGTGTTGCCATTTTTGTGGTTTTTGTCCTATAATCTACAAGGTTCATATTGATTTAAATCAATCAAACCTTAGTATCACATTGCTCTGCGAAGTAAAGAATAACGCTAATTACTAAGCCAATTGATATTCTCAGTTTTAATTAGTTACATAAATATTAATAAACTTGTAAACTTGACATGTCATGATATCATGCATTACATTTTACATTACTTATATTTCAAAATGGCGCCCGCGGCGAACAGCTGCATACAACGCTACTGTCAAATATGATACTATACTAATCTTGTCAGGACACTAATTACATTTTGTTTCCGGAGCTCGTATTTCATGCTCGAAACTGTTAAATGCTAGTAAATCGCTAGATAACATTTTAAAATAATAAAGTACCTACATATAAGACTATTTTTATAAGATACAATAATTGCATTAGCATGCCGTTGGTTTTATTAGAGTTTATCGTAAATATCTTGTTCTTCCACGGATTACTTTTGACATATCGCCGATTCGGGTCGGTCTGAACTAGTGTTTATGTTGCATCAGACGTTTCATCAATATCTATCGTTCCATAGTGATATTAGGCGTTACTTTAACGGAAATCTATTGTTCTAGTTACAACGTAAAACTGCTTAAAGACGTATTGATGGCGATATGCTGCTTTTGTTTCTTATGTGAATATAATCTGTATGAGAGGCAGGGAGGTGCATTGCATGTCAAAGGCGATTATTACACGGCGCCGCCCACCGCCACGGTCGGCGGCGAACGTTGCATTGGCTTGTATAAAATCCATTGATACCTAAATTGCGTATACCGCGCGGTGTACGTGTGTTAGGTACCAACGGATGTGTGTTAATTGCCTAAGGATTACATAGTATATACCAACACACACATTGTTGCAAAATAAATTTAATGTTTTGGCTGGCTTAATTGTTCAGTGAGTAATAACGCTGACTGCTAAGCCGGCATAATTTAGCGAGTTCAATTCTTACCGAAAATAAATATTTCTGTATGCACGAGTGCATTTTTACTGTGTTGGGTGTGAAATTATATAAAAGTATATATTACTAAATATATATGTATATGTTGATCAGCCATCTTGTTACCAAAGCGCAGGTCTGCCTGGTTTGGGATCGGATGGCAGTGTGTGAATTGATCCAGTACATTATTATTAATGTTATAATCTGACGAATTATCGTCATACAATTTGTTACCTTTATGTTCATGTCTGGTTTTTCATATAGGTTTCATGTCTGTTTCATTTCCTACTCGATTTTAATATTGATATTGCTGCTTATTGTTTTAAAATTATTTCCAACTAGTGTATTCTACTTTGTCCATGCCCTGTATGAATCACACTATTTTAAATTGATCAATATAGTTTGTCAATAACAAAAGCATGTGATGTAACCGCTTGCCTTGAATGTCGGTGGCCGCCTGTCTGAATGGTTAATAAAATAAATTGAATATAATAATATATTTTTTATACTTTACAACTAACCTTCTTCCCGTGATGTAAAGAACGAATGGCAAACTCACTTATCCCTCCATGGTTTCATTTTGTATACATGTTTAATTGTTAAGTGGTCAATCATGCCAGTTAGAGGCACATCAGTAAAGGGGTGATGGGCAGTGTTCATCCTTATTTAAAATACGAATACTTAAAATAAACATATTTAGTACAAAATTTGGCTATAGGCTCACCCCCTATTCGACAGTGGGACGTAAAGAGTGTACTACACTTCTCTGCGTACCTCTTCGAGGATTACAGGCGTGGTGTTACGTTTTAGTACATAATTTGCCAATATAAAATAAGCAATAGAAAGGAGTATGAGAACAATAGTAAGTTAATTATAGATATGTCGATATTTTCCAGATCCTATAAGTACAAGATTCCGATTTAAATCGACTTTACCTCATACAGTTACCTATAATAAATATTTCGTTATGTATACATGAACAAAACGTACTAGGATTGCCACTTTGTTTCTAATAAAATAAAATTTTTTTCTATACTTGCATTATATGTAGTATCCTAATAAAGTTTACACCAATCAAGAGATAACAAATTTGACTAAACGCCAAAGTGACGTTGACTTTTCCCGGCAATGGGCTTATTTGAAATAAGAATGGGCAACGCCTACAAAGAAATCATACTTTTTTTTTCTTCTTTATCGGAAGGGCTTTGTCGCTGATGCGATTATGACGCCCTGGTAACGGGATTCAGATATAAATGCCAATAGTATTTACATATACATACATACTTTAAATATCAACTAATTTATATAGTTTTCTAGCATCGTCCGATAAGGGGTCTGCGAGGATGCTATTAACATAACCAACTAAATTTGATCTTGGCCTAATATTTTTCCGTTTATCCGAATTATCATCAACGCTTTTATTGGTGCATTGCTAAATATTTTTACCTTTAAGGATTGGAAAGGTAAAAAACCATAATCTGTCTCGCTGACTAAGTGTCAATTTGGAATTTCGTTCATTAGTTTTAAGTTGTGCAATAATATTTTCTCAATCCTCTCACGAAAAATCTGATATTTAATTGATTTTCTTGTTGTAAACTATTCAAATAAAATAACGTCACAAATTTGAACTGTTTTGTTAATCTAGGCCAATATGGTTACTCGTATTACTCACCTATGGATAGTTATAACAGGATACCTCGTTGAAGGTACGGAAGGAAGCCTTAACAGTCACCGATTAAGCATTTTGGCTGACCTTACTGTTACCCCGGCAAGCGATGACGTTTGCTATGACGTTATGAAACGCCGCCCGCCCACCAGCACTATGGCACTATGAATCAGTTTGTTCTGAATCCAAAAAAGGCGCGGTTACGACAGGTGAGTGTTAACAGATTGATTGTACTCGCAGATGTGATGTTTCGTTGCGCAATCACGGCATTAGACAACGATTAGAAAACGTGATGTAATTAACCATATACGATGGCAAGAGAAATCGCGGGTTTAGTTTTACTAGTTCCTGGATGCGTTTCATATTATTTATAAAATTATAGCACCCGTTTCTGCTATCTGAAACTTAGTCGCATTAAAACAGCACATTACATTATATAAAAATGAAAATAAGTTGAACAAAATTTTTCGAGATAATAGTTTGCAAGTATTCTTGTTCAGAAATAAAATTGATTGTTATTGTAATTTAATCAAAATTGATTCAGTCTATTAGTTTTTAAAGCGTAATAGATATAGATATTGAAGCATGGATTTTCTTACTGGACATTAATGTGAATTAGGCTTGGACCGAACGACTCAATGTCTCAATGTGTCGCCTTAAACGTGTTTTCATTTAGGACACACCTTTAATCAGTGTTCAATAAAAGGCAGTAGTCACGAACCATTGCTACGATCACGCCTAGAAGTCATAAAATTTTATCCCCATTTTTTCCAAGTGTGTAATCTCCAATCTACATGGGTTAATTTAAATGTCTATTACGCTAAAACTATTGAATATTTATGATTACGAATGGGATATTTCAAAGTGCAAACTACCATTTTGTTTAAGAACACAGTTACCCATATATATATATATGTTTATTCAGTATTTTTGTATAAGCTATTATGTTCTAAAGGAACGAATGTGGGTTTATAATTTAAGTATTCCTTATTACAGGCTGGTAAGACAAACAGCAACGGATCTGTAGCACACAAAAAAGGATAATATGAAGGATAATTTCATATGAAAATATCATATGAAAAAACGTATCTGATATAAATATAACGTTCCATACACGTCACAAATAAATGCATCCGAGGTCGGAACAGAGTTTAAAGGATTCTGCAAGGAGTCTAGAAGGAAAGAGTTTAAAAGTGCCTAAAAGGAGTTGTACAAGTCGTAACGTAACATCACGCCTGTAATCCCCGAAGAGGTAGGCAGAGGAGTGTAGTACACTCCCACGTTTCACCAGTTA
>DWFY01000037.1:0-14249 GCA_018246875.1 Creonpyge creon creon | reverse complement strand
AAAATACACCAAGTTGTAAAATTGAGCAGGATGACACTAGTGATCATTGCAGATATTTTAAAGAAGATTTACAAAGGAATGATCTGACTTGTGAGGTTTTAAAGCCGACGCGGTGTAAATTGGGAACATTACCTTCGTTTATTCAGTTATAATACTAATAGTCTAAGATACGATATAAGAAATGTACACCTTCACGTGTTATTTAATTACGATAAAGATTCTGTTTATATTGTTAGATAGCGCGTACATTGGGAAAACGCAAATGGGTTGCGTAACTAAATCAGGGACCTATTGTTTGGGGCATTTATTTTTCAATAGTACATTACAACAAAACATGATTATGAAATAAAAAATTAAAGTTTAATCCGAGTCTGACTCGTCAGAAGTACCTATCTCAAACTCACGTTCTTCTTCATGTTAGTTATGGTTCCACGTGTTGATAATATCCTCGACTGCAAGGATGTTGCCTCCTTTAATAATTAATAAACTTGAATTTTTTTTTCATAATCATGTTATGTCGTAATGTACTATTGAAGAATAAATGTGTGAACGTAAAACAAATTGTTATCATTGTTAGTATTTAATCTTCCTTAATTCTAATATGAAGTCAAGGGAGCGAGTCAAGATCTTTCTGAACTCTGCATCTTTGTCTATCGTACGAAGTACCTCGCGCCTCTCCTGTCGCTCTCCTGACTAACCGGTAAAACTTACGTTTTAAAATCTATACAACCGTGGAAATGCCATAATTTTGAAAGGGCAACGTAATACTGTTGAAGAGGTATAAAAAAACTTCAATTTAAAAAAACTGTTTACCTGTTTGTACCTGACAACTCCATATATGCACTGAAGGGAAAGTAGGCGACCAATACCTTTCCTATTCTTTGAGTAATATTCTCTCGCCTAATGCTCCATTTCCGTTAATAACAAATCGGGAAAGTTGATAAAAAATAGTTGATTAAATACTCTGATTTTGCTAGGCAACGCATTTTCGATTTCTCAATGTACATGCTATGCTATCTAATAGATAATCTGTGTCATAATCAAATAACAGATGTATGTGGCTATTGTTGAAATAACAGAAGGAAGAAATGACAAGTGCCTAAGATCCAACCCTATATTAGAAAATGGAACATATAACCTACGGTTAAACAGCGTTTTTTTGAAATGTGGTCAAAAGTCAAAAACGGAGCCAAGAATGGTTCTGTTCTTGACTTTAAACAGAAATATTCGACAGCAGTATGACGAACACGTTTTTTTTAATTTATTGAATAAATAACTAATTTATTTCATAGAGTTGCTTAAAGATTGTATACATGTATATTGATTCTTTCTTAATATATTTTTTTTCTTTTGGAAACATTTATGCGACATTAAGCTGTCAACAATTTGGAAGGTGTTTCGACTGTGGAGAGGAAGCCACACAGCGTACGTCACCAGCAAATCACACACAAAAAACACGTGTATTTTGTGTGTTTAAATAATGTAATCTTTGTTATATATGTTATTATAAATATGTTATTGTAGAGTTGGAAAGTCTGTGTTAATATCACTTAAAAATCATTTATGTTGTAAGCCTTTTTGATCAAATAATTTATTTAAATTAAATTGTTTTCTTACAATGGTATAGTATCGTGTGGAATTGTATAACTTGCAGCAGTTACCCGGGCACCTCGCTACGGTGACACAATAGCGAGGCGCTGACGCGCGGAGACGACAGGCGCAAGCGCCGCCGGGCAGTACACCTCGGGGCGGGGAACACACTCATTACAGGTGCTACGTTGATTTTTGCGTGTTATATTGTAGAAGCAGATGCAGTTTTCCACAAAAAGACTGAAATACCTCATGTATATGTGTGATACGTATTTAGCTATTTTCTATTTACATACGAGGCAGGTACCGTTTTCCTCTCCTTTTGGTTAAGTTTAAATCCAAAAGATATTTTTCTAGTACTTAGAAATTTAACAATCTAACTTTGTAGACTGTGTATTATAAATATGTAAATTTTGAACGACGAGATTGGTTTTGTGTGACTGAAAAGTATAGGCAATAAAAGTAAATTTTAATACTGTTAAATGAGCAATACTTTATGATATATACATGTATGGATAGACGTGATGTTACGTATTTTATAATGATCGTATAATTGGTTTCTTAGAAACTCGTTTAATGCAATTGATCAAATGCATATTATGTAGAGAATATAGATTATGTAGAGAACATATAGAAATGTTTAGGAACGGCCATCTTCGTGGGGGAAGATGACAAAATTCCCGCAGGAAACTAGAAAGACCGATCGAAGGTCGGTCGCCAAGATTCTTCCAAATTATTTAAAAGATATACGTTTTTAAATAAATCCTTGCAATACTCGTTCAGATTTGTCTCGTTTCGTATATCATCGTTTCTTCCTTAATGATAATGTTGTCTACCCTTTATATCTCAGGCGCTTAAATAATTCTATTTTGTGAACGTGATTAGAATGATTCTATTTGGCTAACAGACAATATAGATCATATAAAACAATCTCAATTATTGTTATGAATTGCTTTAACAGATGTAAATAATTATTTTTGTACAAAGTGGTATGCATAGTTGAGGCATGGTCGCTTAATTTAAGTGTGAGTTCAATGACAATAACTCCTGAGAGTGTCTGTGTTCAGTAGTTACCGCTATCAGAATTTAATATGTCAGTGATGGCTCTGCTGAAATTACCGTTTAATGCTCAGGTGACAATTCCATTTATTCTGGGTTCTAATTCTATTTGAATCTGCGAGGCCCGCATGTAACATAAATTACGCGACTATATGCCTCAGTTATTTATTCAGTGTTAAAGTAAATATTTTTTTTAATTATCTCGATTTGTATTATTTAGACCCTTGTACTTGTACCAGTTGCTTATGGCGTATACAAACGTTATTTGGTTGACTTGGCAATGATTAAGGGAGAATTGTATGTTCATTTGCTATACTAGTTTATTTTGATGGAAAGTGGTCACCGTCGCCAATGGATATTTGCAACATCAGTGGAGTACCAATGTGTTGCCTGCCCAGAGGGAACATTTTAACCCTAAGTTTGAAAAACCCCATGTGATAGCGCAACTTAAACACCTCCGAAGGAATGTCATTCCACAGTTCGCACGAGCGCGGTAGGAGGCTGCAGTTCAAACTCGACGTTGAGGACGCCAGGAGCCCAGTTGGTGTGGGTGCAATTTAGTTCTTCGGCGAGTAGTGCAAGGCAAAATAGGTGGTAGTGGCATCATCTCAAACAGTTCATCAGAGCACTCACCATTGTAGACTCGATAGAGTCGGTATACACATGCGCCAACGTCCCTGAGCAGGCCCGGGGGCTCCCGCCGGGCGGTAAGTGTGGGGTCGTCGCCTGGAGCGGCACGCCGCTGCACGGGATCGAGTGGGCTTAGCTGGTCTTTTTTATGACACCGAACTTTTTGGATGCCAATTTACCGGTTCCTTTCAAATGATTCCGGAACTGGACGTCGCTCGACATGTCAACTCCCAAAATGCCAATACTCTTGTCTATGGTGAGTGCAATGCACTAGAACTGCGGCGCTATAACAAATGGGGTTTTCTTAGCGGTGAACGCGCAGACTTGGATCTACGTGGGGTTGAATTGGACTAAGTTTAGTCTACCCCTGTACTACCGTTACTTATTATTATTACCGTTATTTGTTGTTGATTGGAATTAGTTTAACTTACATATCTTACAAGGCGTTAGTAACAAAAACGAGTAAAGAATCACTCCTGGCGTTTCTTCTCTGTTGACGCAAACGCAAAAGAGGGGCAAAATAGCATTTGCATACAAACAATGAGTTGAAAAAGAACTTTTTATTTATCTTTAATTTTTAAAATATTTTAAACACATCGATACTAAATGAGTTTTTATGAATTCAATAATGTTCATGCAATAAATAAGAAAAGACCAAACAAACACTCGTACTATTCAGGCGTTACGGCCACCAGCAATATCCGGGTATCGAGTTTATATTAGAAAATTAACAATCACAATGAGAATATAGCTAAAATATATTTAAAACAACGCCAAAGTGTAAACAAACATGTCTTACTGTACAATACATTTATGCTGTTAATATGTTTATAAAGCCCTAAAAGACATATCTGTAGGTAGGAACAGCGCTATACAAATTTATATCATACACACACACACCAGCAGCTCGGCATAATCAAATGTATGCTATCAATCATTTTACCTTACATAAAACTTCAAAAAATCATAATGGCATGTCAGGCTTGTAAGGAGTGAAATATTTGGCACGTGGTGCTCCTTGTCTACCCCGTAAGGGTCCCGACGTATAATAGTATAATTGATTTTTTCGTATGCGGCTTTGACATTATTGACTCTTCGATGTGTTGGAGCTCCATACAAGCGGAATAACAACCTTAACAATGTATACATATATTTCTTTAACACATTGCATCATAAAGCTACTGGGTTGTGCTGTTGTCTTAAGCACTGGTTTATTACTTGAACCATTTGGGCAATTTGGTTTGCTTAGAAGTGGTTGGGCCCGAGTTCAGTTTTTGTGACTTATCATTGGAATCATCTAGTTTTCTTCTACTCGGGGCTCTGAAAATAATACAAACATTAATATATTTATTTGCATCTGTGTTATAAAAAGTGATTATTTACTAATTTGGATGAGGAGCTCTCAGGAAAGTTTTAATCACAAAATTTTTCATGGAAATAAACACTAGGGCTTTCAGAAGTATTCATGCATAGAAGTACAACAGGTCTGTACTGTAAGGATAGTGATATTTGGCACTTTGTGCTCTCTGCCTACCCCGTAAGAGACCTGACGTGAGGATATGTATGTATGTATGGTTTGGGTGAATAGAATTATTTTAGAATTTAAGAGTGTTTATTGGGGTACTATCTCCCATGAGTCAAGTCATGAGTCTCCCATGACCTACCTGTACTTTGACGCTAAAATACTAGCGGCATCACTGGATGTTTTCTTTGTATATATTTCATCTTTTAAATATTTTTGATTTGGATCCTCTTCGATCCATTTGAAATGCATATGCACACATGGTACAAATCTTGCTTCCAGTAGTGTTGTTTGTGGATCCAGACTCTCTTTTAGAGGTGTTGTGACTGAAAATATAAATATTATTACAAATTAAAATAGCATATAACAAAAGTAACATATGAAATGAAATAATAATTAAGAAAAGAACTTTACAAATTCTGAATGGTTTCTCTGCATGCTGTAGATATCCTTTTATGAAGTTAATGACATCTTGTATTGTATTCGTTGGGGTAAATATTCCCTGCAGTATAATATTATCAGGAAATTGTATTCTGACTACTGCATTCTTATAGATGTTCATCTTTAGTTGTGAAGTCTAAAAAAACCATTTTACAATAAGTTTTGATTTATCATTAATAATATTTATTTTCAAAAACAGCATATAAAGATGCAAAGCATTTAATTCTTTTTATAGGTCAATTTATTCATCGATGAGGAAAATAAAGAACACATATACATAATGTCACACTAGTTTCCCATAGGGTTAGACAGAGATTAAGGATTTCCAAATTCCACCTGCTATGATCATGGCAAACTTAATTCCTCAAAGTTGTCATACATGATCATCTGTTAAAGAACTATTGATGTGGCTTTCTCTTAGACCATCTTCTATTTGATCAGAGTAAGTAAACTTAGACCTACTTCATCCACTTCTTACCATTCACTTAAAAATCTATTTCATTGCTCTCTTGCCATTCTCTTTGCACATGACCCAATTTTTTAAGCATCCCTTTCTCTACATCTTTCACACTCTCATCACTTCACTGGTCACATCATTTCTAATTTTATCAGCTATACTCACTTTGAATATACTTCATTTTGTTCTCATTTCTATTGCAATAATCCTACTTTCATTTCATCCTTGCCATTACCTACATTTGCTACCGTACATTAGTAATAGAATGAGCATTCCTCTAGGCACTGCTATGCGGCTTTTCTGCCTATACTATGGCTTATATATTAAGTAGATGTTAAAATGTGAAACATTGTTAACCTGTTTATTGTGTTCCTCGCGCTGATTAGAAGTAATAAAAGGTGTGTTCTCCAGCTCAATACGGCGTTGTTGCAAGTCATGGTATATTTTACGCACTTCATCTATTGTCAGGTCATAAAAGTCATCAGGAAGATCATAGATATCTTCTTGCATATTATCTGGCTGCATAAATGCAACAGCTTTTTGTGTACCAAGCTGTAAGAAATACAAAAGAGTATTAAGCTTCACAATAACAGAAGCAATCATTTTTAAACATTAAATGTCCAACTCACAAATGTCACTTCTTCTTCTATTCTTAAACGCCTTTCAAGATTGTCTTGGCTGTTCTTAGGGATTACGTTATTTTCATTATTACCTACTAGGCTTCTCGCTGGCTTGTGGTTAGGAACATATTCATCAACATCCATATCACTTGCATCATTAACAGCAACAACTTTTTCTTTATTGTCCTTGTCTTGTTTTGGGTCAGAATCGGGACTATGCATTTCGTTTTTTATGAAATTTATAGGATCAAATTTGTTGTAATCTACGCTTTTATTAACATTAGAAGGGCCTGGCTTGTCTAAATCCATATGAGCAACTTTTTCACATTGATTTGGTGAACTGATCTTATTGACACTGTCCAAGGTCTTTTCTGGTTGACGCCGGTAAACTGTCGAAACGTTAGCTTGCCTACAACATTAATATAATTTAAGATTTCGTATATATCTAACATTTTAGCAAAGCAGACTAGAGGCTGCTGTATCCAATACCAGATACACTTAAGATCTAAGTACATGAGCACCAGGGGCATTTCTATCATGAGGCGAAATTTAAATGCATTGTTGTTTACAATATGTACATTGACTATTAGACCATCCAACTCTCCTGATTAATGGGACTAAACTGTTGAGAGTAGGGTCCATTTTCTTTTAGGATAAGGTTACACCTAATTACTTTTTCTTGATTGTTTAGAATTAATAACAACTAGTGAAAAATCATAACTGTACAAATTAACCTGAATTTTTTTTGAGAATAAATGTGGACTTTGGCCTTGTCAGTTAAAATTTGCCTATTATTATCTTGAGTGTTTAAATTCATTTCATTACATATCAAATTCTGATTTCTCGTTATAGCTATGTGTCTGGTCCACATGAAACGATTTAAATATTTTTAAATGTTCAATACAATAAGAACTTTTAGTCTGATATCATTTGTTTAAAATTTTAGATGGCAATTAAATTATTTGTTGTCTTCTGGCTTCATATTTGCTAAAAGCATGTCAACATGCTATTGGGTTAAATTTAATGGATAAAATATGCAACATTTTCAAATTAGGCCTAGGTAGGTCGTGCTACACCAAGAGCAGCTGATCACCATTTCAAAGTGAAATTGTTAGTTACATTATAAATATAATTAAGCACCATACTTACATAGCTTCCTCTGCTTTATCCAACAGTCGAAGTATGGCCCTCCCTGTTAATAGTCCTAACTGCCGAAGTGTCTTCTCTTTGAGGGCAGGCAACCCAATCACCTCTTGACGCATATATATAATCGCTGGATTTTTTAGAGATACCAATTCATTTGGTGCCAATGATGATATTAAATCAAATAGAGTTGTTTTCGTTGGGAAATCACCTGTTTTTCTTTCACCTAAAAATGTACTAAACAGATAAAACAAATTTAGATAAACAAATATGTGATAAGAATATTAATACTACATGATGCACTTGATAGACAATTCTTAAATGTTTTACACTTAAACTGTTTAAATATTAGCATACAAATTGAGTATGTGTTTTAATTACAATACTGGCATCACCTAGTTGACATCATTATACTAGCCACACTGCTCCAGTACCTGGACTGGATGTATGGCCATATTTACATGACACATGAAAGATTATATTCAACAAACTAGTTAAAAATATGGATAAAAACAAAATTCGAATTGCTGTGTTTCGACTACAAAAAGGCTTACGGGTTGATTGTCCCCTGAACAGGTATATAAAACATGAATATAGTTTCGCAGTTTGCATATTTATATACTTATCTGTGTATGAGTCATAACAACCACAACACGTAAGATCCTAATGTGGTGTTACGGGTCTGGAGCGTTTATGTTAATAACATAGATAAATTAAAAATTAATTCACTGCCTTATTGGTCGTATTGGTTGCAAGCGCGAGTGCCGATCGAGAGGTCCTGGGTTCATATGCCGGGTCGGGTACTAATGGATTTTTCTAACTGAGATTTTCTAGTAGTGGCTCGGAGTCTGGATTTGTGCCCGTTTTATGGCAATATACTCACCACATATCCCATATTGGGACGTAAGCGTAACTGGTGAAACGTAGGAGTGTACTACACTCCTCTGCCTACGTCTTCGGGAATTACAGGCGTGATGTTATGTTAACTAGTAAATTAGAAAAATCCAATTATACCCGACGCGGGATTCGAACCGAGGATCTCCCTATCAGTAGTCGCGTTTGCAACCACTTGACCAAGGAGGCAATAAAAACATTTATTATTGTACTTTTATAACATTAAAAAACTTTTGAAAATATTCAATGTTCAATCATTAATAATCTTCAGGCAAATAACTCAAGAAATATTTAACTAAAAAAAGGTAATGCGTATCCGAACAAAATAGTAAAATAAGCTGAATTCCCATCAGTATAAAAATATTTTCTTACAATAACAATTAATCCGTGGTGCGCAGAAAAAAATAAGGCTGTTCTTCTTGTTAGTGCCTCCAGTTCATATCTGAAGCTTGTTACTTTGGTTGAATAAAATATTACAAGTGATCTTTTTATAATATACTTAGTTACATTACAGATACGTGCCTCCCCAATTACTTACGTTATATTTTGTAAGAAACATTTTCAAACTTCACTATCGGCATCTACCTCATTTGGAAATTTCCGGTGATCGTCCCGTCCAAACTCAACCAGAGTTTGGTATATTGTGAGGTTGGTTTTTAAATAGTAAAAGCTAACATTGCTCGAATGCAAGGGGAGAGAAATTCAATTAATAGTTGAAACATATTATAAGCGAATCCGAATCTGAAATAAGTTTATTCTGCCCCATTTATATACTTTAACCACACTAAGACATAAATCTGCACCATAAATTTTCGCTTGTAGTTCAAGCAACGAATCTATCACATATTATCTACCTACACACACATCTAGAAGCTTTGCAACTGCTTCTTTTATTTCTGAGAAATTGCAATCTGAATGTTTAAACAGCTCACGTTTTAAAATTGGTTAGTATAGTGCATAGTTAAAATAGTCTTAAATATATCTATGAGCTTCCAAAGGCTAGGCAATAATGTTGTAAATCTCCAGACGGGTAACTTAGACCGTCTCATGCCTTAGTATCGCCACTACCTACATGTCTTAACTAAAAACAAACAATGCAAGCACTGTTTGTTTGGCGGTAGACAGGTGCAGCGGACGTGCTTTTCTAGGCGAAAGGTAGCTACCCCTTTACAGAGAATTGCTCTACTATCGGGAGTTGTTTTTGTGTTCGTTTGCTTGCTTACATGAATAAAGTACATTGTTTCGATAATAACAACTAAATTCTATTACTGATCGTTCTGAAACTAAAAACGTTTTCCCGCTAAAATAATTATTTCTGTACAGTTTCCAAGTAAATTCGTGAGTTGTTTTATATTTATATTTAATAATGTTATGGACAAATATGTATTCTAATGTATTCAAATAAGTATTCAAATATTGTTATAGTAACGATTACATTATCATTAGTAGGAGAAGATATACGCATATACACAGATATGTATGACTCTGAAAGCTTATACACAAGTTGTAACAGAAACATACAGACGCTAATAGAAAGCTGTAGTACGCGTTCTAAGTTCATTGTGCAGCGTGTTCAATTGTTCCTAGGATTCACTTTGCAATCGTCCTTCTGTGTATGGATAGGACAAAGAATGAATAGGTTGGTCTCTTACAAACGTCTGCCCTAGATCTCGCGAAGCTTAGTAGCACATACAGATTGTGGACAGCTGTAGGACTGTTTTACGTAACATAACCGTTTTTATACTGTTTAATAGAGATACTTAATATATGGCTAAATTTTAGTTGTCAAACGATACTAGGTAATAATAATGGAATAGTATTTAAAAGGAGAATAAAGTTTTAACCTAGAAATTAGTAATAACAAATATAAAAAATATCTCTTTTAAAATTAGCATTGCTGTCTTTTTTATACGTACAATTTTATTTCGCTACGAAAAAAAATATTACGCAGTCAGTAAATGAGCTATTCAGGTCGAGAAATTGTATGGTACTGACGCAAAAGCCTACCATCAATAAAAAGACTTTACATTGTAGTACAAGAGCTACACTCTGTTTATAGTTACGGCATAGTCACACGATTAAAATTAAATTAATTAAAACTAAAACAGTTTTATAAGCAATCGGTGGCGAATATACTATTGCTTTGTTTAAATTTACGATCACACTTTAAACGTTCTAAATTGTCCAATGAACATATTTATGCTTTTCGTTAATAAAGTTTATTTCATGTATTAAAAGAAAATAAATTTTGTCCAGTGTCAAATCAGAGAAGAATCCAATTTATGAAACATAATAGATGGATAGTAAACGCAGATTGAAATATCTGCATTGTTAAATCGTTAGTAAAAGCATTGATAAAGTGTTTGACATAATCTAGTATGATGTCGCCTAGATACGCGATACGTCCTCCACCGGCCGCGTCGATATTGCCAGCTATTGTGTAGCCGCCCGCGCCTCTTCCGACTGGTGTAGAACGTGCTCAATAGTTACAGCATTAACGTCAAATAAATTAACATTCATTATCCCGTACAGTGATCATGATCTAAACACCGCAAGTATTTTGCTCTTAATCTGCCGCGTGTGGAACGCCCAAAACTCATCAACGAATAATGACTGTAACAACGTATGACGTTCATTCAGTGTGTGCCAGGTATTGAAAACAACTACATATTTGAAGTTGAGAAAAACAAATGTTATCTACTTACAATTTTCGTGTCTCTTTTACCAATATACTTATTTTTAGAAATTATTTTATGCGCTACACTTTTACTTTTAGAAAGTTTGGAACACGTAGTTCAATTGTGATGCGGTGTGTGGCATTAAATACAGTTTTTCAATCACAATAAATTTATTATTAAATGTCAATAAGATTGAAGAAATTTAACAAAGATATTTCAAAATAAAGTTTTTTTTTTATTTTGAATATCTATCGATCGGTTCGACCGATTAACCTCAGAAATGTAATTAGATCAAAGTCTCGGTTAACCCTTTCAAACGCCGCACCGCGGATGGCCATCGATTTATTCATTCTAGAGATATTTTACGACAAAAAAATTATTACACACACATACACACGGTCTGACATCACTCAGAAAATGATGAAAATAGCTTCCTAAGACCTTAAAACGTAAAGATTTAATGAAAATTCGATTTTGAAAATCTTGTTAAAAACAATAACATCCCTCTTTTTTGGAAATCTTTGATTTATAAAACGGGAAATTTAGGATAATGCCAGGATTAGAAAAAACAATGTTAAACATAACTATATATGTAGTAGGTATAAGCTAGTAAACACTCAAAATAAAATATATAGTTATATTTTCGCAGACGAATTAAACAGTTAGATAGAATCCCAACCATTAGATAAAGTGACGTATTATAGTGGCGTTTATTAACGTAGACGTATTAGATAAAGTGACGTATTATAGTGGCTATAACATTCGGTAGCCATCAGTTTATGTAATACAATGTAAAACATATCAAGATGCCTTGTTTTACAACAGATCGTCCGCAGAAATGTTCTCTATTGCGCCGACCACATGCAGACCGGTACAAATGACTTAGACGCTGAATACCATTTGTTCTACATACGAATTGGTAAAGATGAAATCGCAGATTGATATAATCGCATACCAGGATAAGTACTTATATCGTGATTGGGGCAAATCGTTTATTAATTTCAGTAACCTAAAAAATATAAATATTGAAATAATATATTGAAATAATGTGTACATACTGAGATACTCACTCTTCTATTGGTTAATAACTAGTACTCAACTCCTACGAACTTGCTCCAATGGCACAGTCATTGATACAAATGAGTCGTGTGTAGTGCCATTGGAGAGTATGTACATGTCATACGAATGAATGGTTTCTTATATAATATTTGAGAATGAAACAAATAACTATGTCAGTGTGATCACCATTGACTGCTCTATGCTGGGCATGTCTACACACGTAACTAAGCAGGACCTGAAGCAGATTAGAGATCGATATTCCTGTCGGAAGTTTTCACACTACTCGTCAAAACAACTTAGCACAGATATCTCAGAGTAAACATGTAACCGTCTACTGAATGCCTGTTAGAGTACAAAGGCATAGATAATAATCGCCCCACAACTCGTTCATTCATTCACTGTCCGCGTCCGTCTTTTCTTTAGATGTCGCTTGCATTCACTAAACGTGTCACTGCAACGAGGACATCTAAACCATCGTTTTATATCGCACAATTTCTATTTTCACATTTGTTTACAGAAGTAGTCGCTTTATTTGTTTCTTTTGAATAACGATCTGAATGTATATTGGTAACATGCAAGTCCGACATATTTTAGCTACGAAAATTACATATTGCATTGGACGCATCATGTACGTATATAGAAAAATATATAACGCAGTTTAAAAAGAATATTAACACAGTTATTATATATAATAACAAAACATTATCTTTTCGAAAATGATTAGAGACGAACCATTCAATATTAATCCAAATTTTTTACTCGACACTATTGTTATTTAATATATGTACATACATATGGGTAATTATTTCTTTTGCTTTATTCATGTAACCTATATCCACTTTGTATTAATCACCATTACGTTCACCATCGATGTATCGATTTCTTTACTTGGTTAACATATTGGTAGACCACATGTTGTTTGCGACATTCTTTGTTGGTTGTTCTGATACAAAGTACAATACAACATACAATCGCTTGTTTGTTTATACAGACATTAAATTTATACTTTCGCAGTAATTTGATTCATTCTACTAGTAAATTAGAATTTTATTTCACGCCATCACATGAATGGACAAGAATAAAAATGTGTCCTAGATTTTTTGCTTGCAATAGTGAATAGGATTTTCTACGCAAACATGTTCCGTCTAAGCACGCATCTGCACTCTTCTTTAGAGGCGAACTTTTTCGATATTATAAAACATAAACATGTACAAAATAGACAATTTTTGAAAATGCGATTTTTTAAAAGTAACTTGACCAAATGGACCACTTAGATATATTTTATCGTGTATTATCTGCAACTATACAATATGGAACAGGAGAACGTGTGTTTATTATGGAGTTAGTATGTTAAGTTATTATTACATTTGACAATCTCGTTGGTCGAGTCGTTGCGAGTGCGACTACCGATCGAGAGGTCTTGGGTTCAAAGAATATAGAATTTGTAATTAAATTTAAATTTATAGTAATGGCTCAAAGTCTGTATTTGTGCCCGGTGTATAGCAATAGGCTCACCCTCTACCACATGGTGTGTCGTAAATGTAACTGGCGAAACGTGTGAAAGGTGAACTGGTGAGATCAGAATACTACACTCCTCTGCCTGCCTCTTTGGGGATTACAGGCGCGATGTTAAGTTTTTATTATTACATTACAAACTCGCTTCTGTCCATTACAGATGGCCGTGCCTTTGCGTACTGTGCACATTATGTTGAAATTGTTTCAAAATTGTAATTTTTTTTGTAAACAATCTGTTCCTACAGGCTTACCAAAATGTAATTTATGTGTATAACGTTAAGACGAACGTATTTAACGTAATTACGACTAGTATACGTTATCGTTACTGAACTACACCAACGTGCAATGTTGCACAGGGGCGACTGCAGCGGCGACACCCCGAAATTAATGACGTCACGCTTACCGCCAGCCATGTGTTAAAGCACACAAATCACCTGCGTCTTGTATTGGAGCCAGCTCAGTATTGCTACATAGTATAGCGCTTGTTTTAATGAAACACGTAAACGGTCTCGGACATTAATAAAAATACATTTATTTGAAGCACTATTAATATGTGTAAGTATGCCGTCGATCATTTATTTAAATGTAAGTTGCGATTGACCCTTATAACTTTTACAGCTACCCGAAGAATCGTGAGTGTG
>DWFY01000036.1:0-14280 GCA_018246875.1 Creonpyge creon creon | reverse complement strand
CAAACGTAAACGTAACATCCGTTCCTCCTCCTCACGGTGCTTATGAAGCCGCAAGAGATTCTCGGTCGCACCACCATCGGCATCTCCCCTTTGACAACGCGATGCCCACTCTGACGCCGCGCTAAATTTTAAAGCGCAAAATGGCAAATTATGTATGTAGTTAACATTGGTTACAAAACCTTAGTTTTGTCATGCATAGTAGAAGTATTATTGAATAATTATTAGAACGTATTGTATTATTTGTCACTTATAATGTATAGCTTCGAAAATAAATAGATTCTAGTATTCTATAAACAAAATATACTTATCATAATTTTTACTCACTGTAACAGAAAAATTCAAATGTTAGTAAAAAATAATGATACACAGATTTCTATTTAGTTAATGTACATAGCCCAGAATAAATATTCATATATGTACATAGATAATTTTGTATTATTACTATCACATTTATTTTACTTGAATTTACGTGTAAATGAGGTTACTTTCGCTGTAAAGCCCAGTTTTGTATCAAATTTTAATGAGATACTTTATTTTCTCAATGGATTGTTGCATACCATATGAAATAGAAAATCATGGAAAAAAATATATTAAGCAATGACATTATTTTGGATGGTGTATTTTTATTCATATTTACCAACATTATAATGTGAATTAAATAAACAACATTAATTTCGGGTTGTATCTTTTCTTTTAACAATTAAAAATTGGAAAAACTTGCTTCAATATTAATAATAATATATTAGTATTATATCTAATATATAAAATTCTCGTGTCACAGTTTTAGTTACCATACTCTTCCGAAAGGGCTGGACTGATTTTGATGAAATGTTATATGTATATTTAGTAGGTTTGAGAATAGGTTGTTATGTATTTTTATATCCCTAAGTGATAAGGGTGGTCCACCCCAACTTTTTTATTTTTTTGGACAAAATATTTTTATTTTATTATTTTATGATGTGGCATTAAAAAATACATGTATGAACAATATTCAAATCATGTAACCATCGGTAGTTTTTCATCCATAACGACATTATTTATGTTGTTCAATGACAATGACAGATGATGCCTCGTCCGTCTCATCGAACTTAAAACATTCAAACACAATACACTCCTTTCTTTGTATTTAACAACCAAAACATTCACTAGAAATAATTTATATGACAGAACAACATTTCCTGGGTCAGCTAGTAATATATAGTTATCAATAATTGCACCAAAGAAACCACATTTTCACTATAACATCCTATTTATTTAAACTTTCAATTTTACACATTTTCTATAACAACATATTTCAGTTAATATTACTACAGTTTGCTAAGCCTCATCTTTTTTGCCGAATGGGTTCATTTTCGACAGCCAAGATGTGGTAGATCTGTAAAGAAAATGAAGTTTGATAATTTCAAATACTTTTTGTGCTAAAGTTTTATCTTTATGACACTTTGGTTACTCGCAACACACAAAAGTGATGATAAGGTTGATGAGAGCACCAATGATCAGCATCCCACTCTCATGATATCTTAAGATTGGGGACAAATATAATGTAAATATTATTTTAATTTTTCACCAAAACTGCATATTATAATCTCACAAATACATATTTTAGACAGAACGAAAGACAGACAAAACCAGACATTTTAGACAGAACCAAGACCTTCAATGAAATGAACTAATTTAATGTTGTTTCATATTCAGTATGGCTGCAAATGTTATTGCTGAAGATCTATGTTCACTAGTATTGACCCTTATAAAGACCATGTTTAGTATGTTTTGCAAAAACTGGAGACTAGTGTTGGTGGTAACTGGTCAGCACACCAGGCAACAGTTCCAACTGATACTTGTAAAGTTATGAGGCCAGGAAAAACTCCTTTAGGGAAATGCAGTATATGGTGGTTATCCAAATTGCAACAGGTAAGGAACAATTAAAATTATAAAGAATCGTAATTACAAAGATACTTAATGCAAAATTTATGTCAAAAATCATAGTCACATGGGTGACTACATTAGCAGAACCTATGAATAATTTTACACCCAGTTACAGGACAAATGTTCATGCTTGTCACATAAATATTTGTGCTTGGTGGGTATCAAACCCACAGTGCCAGGCTCAGCAGTCAGGTTCACTAACCGTTAGACTAGCAAGCCCGTCAAATTGTGAATTCTCTGCATGGACAAAAGACTATGGAGATATACATACGATATTTCATCAGAGGTGTCTTTAGGCCCTTCAATTCCAGCCTCCTTCAATTTTTCAATCAAATTCTTTCTATATAACTTCTTTAGAGGAACAGGTTTATTAGCTGCCTCCTTGATCTTTGCTGCTTTGCTTAAAGCCTCAAACCATGTTAGTCCATACCATTCTATTTCTTCCGGTGTATACTATAAAGTTATATACATAGTTCAAATGTGATGCACAAATTCTGCCTATTTTGGCTGTATTCATATATTATTGATATATAGAAATAATTACATTGTATATGCACTTGAGTATGAATAAGGTGTGATGAGAACAATCACATGCTGACAAAAATAATTACCTGGAAGGTTGCCAATTGGAGTAACACTAGAAGTATACAAGTGTACACATATTTAATTATTTTTAATACTCACTGATGATAAATAAGTTTTATATTCATCATAGACTTCCCTTTGTCTTGTAGGGTCATGAGCGTATCTAGGACATCCGTTCATCAGTTCTGAAAGAATTTGCTTTTTTAATTTTAATGCCAACATAGAGACCAGGTCACAAGCTGGAGTCTTCAGCAGATAATGGTCAAATCCATAGTGGTCATTAATTAGCTTGATTGTTCTCTCAGTAACTGTGACAGACAGATGTGTGTTCAACACCTCGGACTTGACAACAGTTCGTTTCAATACTGGCACCCAGTAATGTGGCACTCGGCGACGTCTTGGATCACGTTTTTGGAAACCTGCAGAGAAACCATTCAGATGTGATAATTATATTAGCTTAATGAACTCTTAAGGTCAGATTGGATATTCAGTTAAAATATTTATTTTGGTTATTTTTGTAACCAGAAAGGAAAATTCTGTGAATGATTTTATAATATATTTAGTTTTATAGTATGTGGTTGTTATATAGATACGAAAACCGACCTTTGACTACAGCTTCTCCACCCCATATTCCTTCATGAATTTCAGCTGGATGCTTAAGAGGAATTGAGATGTTTTGCACAGGCAATGTCTCGCCAGTGAGTTCATCACGCCTCCATTTACTTTCCTGAGGTATGTAGTGAACAGCAGCTGGCTTTAACACCTTCCACTCACGCCAAAATTTTTTGTAAGCAGGTGGAAGTTCTGCAGCGATTCCCAATTCAAATCTACTTCTCTTTTTATATGTCTTCGAAAATTGACGAGCTGAGGCCTGAAAATTGTCATTATAGCATTAATTTCCAATATATAAAGGTGATAAATTAAATGATGAACACTTTCAACGATTAGAACCTGATGCAATATAGTAGATGAACAAAAGGTACCTGAATACGAGACGATGCCATTTAATACACTTGTAATATATAACCTATAATGAAAATATTTTGATTAACTTTAAGTAAATCCAATATTTCTCCCCTTGAAACTTATGAAACCTAAAAATATGATTACTATGAATGAAACGTCAATACTTTGAATTTTTAATACTACTTGAACAATTTTTTACCATAATAACTTCTACATACATCCACAGAATTAAATTTTTATAAATAAATTCGTTTCTTATTAATGCACCAAATTATCATTTTTAACTTGTCAGGTATTTAAGTTACTGAAATTATAACACTGAAAATTCAATAATTTCGTTTGATATATTTTACATCTGGACTTGTTTGACTGACGTGGATGAAAAAATGGCAGTCAGTGCAAGTAAGTGCCAAGTAGTGGCAAAATATTTTGTTTGTGAAATTTTTGCCGTTTTTTCACAATTTTCTCATATACAACTATTGTAATCACTTTGTCTTGTATATTTCTGTTGTATTAATGTTTTCGGAAAACCATAGACCATGTCCGAAAGCAAAAATGTCGATATACATTCTGAAAAGGATCGGGTGGATGTCGACATCATTGATCTAGCGGAGTCCCCTGGGGAAGTGTCCAGTGTTAGTGGCAGTGTTAGAAACATAAAGGTAATAACCTCTTTTATGATGTTGTATACATTGAATTTATCTATAGCTTCTGAAGCGGTGTGATTTGTAAAATTTGGTTCAATATTAATAATCAATATGAACACGTCCATCTTGCTCGCGACATAGACGTAATAAGAGATTTCGAGGTCTTGAAATATGCGTACTGCATTAATTAACAAATATTTTAAACAACAAACATGAATGAACACGATTATGGTGTAATATAATGTTGAATAATATAAGTAAATAAACAAATAATGAATTTGAATTAGTGCTTTGTATTATTTAATCTATTTGGATTAGATTTTGCATAACATATGAATGTAACCTTTGTTATTGACTTAATACACTATACCTACTTACTGCTTATATAAAAAATTAAGTCATGAAGACATATTGGAACAATATTTTAATTCTTCTTCCATGATTCCTCTCCTCACGTTTCTCATGGAACAGAGAAACATTAGGCAAATCATTTAAACAAGTCATATCATTGATCTTGCATAAAGAGAATAGCATATTTATTCACTTTAAAGTCCAAATGTTTGTAGAAATATTTCATTTCTAGAAATTGTTACACTTTTAACTTATTGACTAAGTGTATATATTTTTATGAAGTATACATTAAAAATACACCTTCACATACTACACATGCACTCCTAAGTGAAGTGCTGATATAGCTTAAAAAAAATGTTTTTTATTACTGTTGGGTTCAGTATATATTGTAAATTCCTGTATAATTAAATAAAAATCATAATTAAGTATTCAAAATTGTTGATGTGCATTATCAGATAGGAAGCTCGTTGTATATCATGCTCTTCACAATGTATGATTAGTCTAATTCATAATATTTTATAACTGTAAATAATATTGTTTAATACATTTTGTTACGTTTGACAATCCCTTACAGCAGCATGCTTCAAGTTCCGATAGGCAAGATAAATTCGAAAGAGCTCAGAAATGTCTTGAGAATGCAGCACTTGTATCTAAACGTATCAAGGAGCACAGAAAAGCAGCCGCCGAGCTATTGGGTAAACCATTTGGTAAGTGGATGTCATAATTTGACTTAGTATATTATTGATTTTGATTTAGTCTCTAGTTATTTAATAACTAGCTGTTTTCAAGAAACTATTCAAATGTCAGCAGTTTAGTTTGTTGTTGAATACTTTTGTTTACTTTTACAATATTGTATGATGTTAATAAAGAGAGTTGAATCATATGTTTCTTATTATTTAGTAATTTTTTAAATGATCTACTCCAGATGAGGATGTTGGAGATACAGCTTCTGAAATGGCAACCACCGTGAGTGAAAGAACAGGCTACTCAGTGGCGACTGAAAAATCTACCTTGTCTGTTCAAGATGCATTAAACAGTAAGGCAGAGGTTTTTTGTTAATTTACCTAATTAAAATCAGTGTGTTAATTTAGTTCAAATTTTTTTTTCAGTACCTGGCATCAGTGAAAGTTTGGCAAACACATTAAAGCAGAAAGAATTGTTAATGGAGAGAATAAAGCAATATAAAGAAATTAGCAAAAGGTCACCAAAAAAGTCAATAATAACAAGTAAAAAAGATTCAACCATCACAAGCACATCTGCTTCTACTGATGTTATAAAAAAGGTAAACAGTATAACGAATGAATAACAGGTAAAAAGTATAATGAATGATATAGCCTAGAAAATTTCAAAACACCCAGAAACTAACACAAATTTGCATTGACTCTGGATGTGGTCATATGACCTAAATTATTATTTAAACTTTATGTTTAATTTTACACTTTCAAATAAAATATCTGTAAAAACAGAACCCCATTTTTTTCATTTTTAACAAAATGGCATCCAATTCGCATTAGGTCATTACTTTTGCTCCACCCTATATAAATTAAGCCTGAACGATTACAGTAAGGGATAAAATTATTCAGGGTTCCATTTTAACAAAATATAGAATACAAAAGAAACAAGTGCTACTTTACAGAATTACGGCATTTATATTTGTTATAATAATGATGGTGTAACAAAAAAGCATGTGGTCATTTGTTTTTATACTGTATTAAATGGTCCATAGGTTATTGTTAAACTAGTTTAAGTTTCATGACAAAACATTTTATTGCAGACTACAGATACAACAGATGTTGCACAACTAATAAGCACAGTCAAAGAAAAGGAAAATGCATTGAGTGTAATGCAAGTGAAGATGAAAGCAATGGAAACCACAATATTAGATTTACAGGAAAAAATCAATGAGCGAGACCAGATTATAGAAGCAAAAAACAGGGCAACAACTCTTATATCTGATAGTTTAAGTAAGAAAGGTGAGTATTTAACATTTGTTAATAGTCAATGTAATAAGGAATATATGTAATGATGAATTATTTGACTGGCTTGTTGGTCAGGTGATCGGTGAGTGGTTGGCTACTATTGGGTTTTATTATGTTTAAATTCCTAGTAGTCGCTTGGAGTCTAGAATTATGCATGGTGTATGGCAGTAGGTGGGTGAGTCTAGTCCATGTTGGGATGTAAACATAACTGGTGAGATGTAGTAATGTACTACAATTCTCTGCTTTCCTCTTTGGGTAGTTACAAGTGTGATGTTACATATATTTCATTTTTAATTTTTAGAAAAAGATACAATGGATTTACTTGAAGATACAAGGGAGCAAATGGCAAAAATGCAAAATAATTTTGCAGCAATGGAGTCAGAATGGAAGGAGGAAAAAAACAGGTTAATGAAGCAAGTTGATGAAAAAATTGACAAAATAAATAGTTTACAAGAAGCCAATACTATTTTAGAAAATTCGCGATTTGAAATTAGTTTAGCTCATTCCAAGCTCACTGAGGAACTGGAGTTAAAAAATAAAGAGGTTATTGAATTGGAAAATAAGCTAAAAACATTGTCCGAAATATCTGTATTGGAATCTCAAGAACAGAACAAGGATAAAAAACATTTAGAAGAAGAGAAGGGAACCCTTGAGATAGCTGAAATGTTAGAATTAACAAAAAAAATTGAAATTCTGGAGCAATTAAATTTCCAAATCAGACAGACTAACAAAGACCTAGAGAATCAACTTGCAGTTATTAATTCAGATTCTAAAGCATCAGCTAGCAGCCCATCTAGTAAGAAAGGAAGCCCAGTTTCAAATCGTAAAGCTGGTAGAACAACCAAATCAAAATCCCCTTGGAGTAACCTATCCTCAGAAAGTGTACAAGAACAGGAGAAAAAAACACCCAAAAATGACAGTACCAAATTGGAAATAATGTTACAATCACTCAACAAAGACATCTTAGAGAAAGAGTATTTATTAACTCAAAAAGATTTAATAATATCGGAGCTTGAATCTGCTAATGCACAAAAAGATGCTGCTATAGATGAATTACGGTCTTGTATGGAATCACAAATAAAGTCTCCGATTCAGATGGTGAATATTGGCATTGATAATTTAGATTTATTAGAAGCTGACAAATCAAGCAAAGAAGATACAAATAGTGATCGATCACCTGAATTATCTATGTCATTAGATGTAAAACAACTTGAGGAAAAATTAAAAATGTCTCAAGATCAAATTGCAATGTTAAATGAAGAAATTGAAGCAGCTAATAAAAACATGATTAAAGTTAAATCTCAGTCAAAACTAAAACTAAAACAATTGCAAAAAACAATAGATAGCTTTAGTAAAGTTTCTGATGCTAATGCTGAAATTGTTAAGCTTAATGAAGATTTACACCAGTTGTCCCAGAAAGTGGCTGAACTTGAAGAGGAAAAGGGTAATTTACAATTGCATCTTGTTGATTATGACAGTGGAAGATGTAAGTATGTTAAAATGTTAAATATATATCATATTATTATTGTCACTGATATAATAAGACAGGCCCGTTGGTACAAGGTTTGTGAAGCTGACTGCTAAACTCGAGGTTTGATTCCCACCTAGGACAAATGTTTGACTGATGAGCACAAATATTTGTTCTGTCTGGTTGTAAAAACATATGTATGTAAGAATATATTGCTATGTATATATGTAGTTTATCAGTGTTCGGATTATCATAATACAGGCTCTCTTTCGGCGTACTTTGAGATCAGATGGCAGTACACAGAAATGTCTCATAAGATTATTATTACACTTTTATACAAAGTGAACATTATATTACATTTTATCATCAGTTTATGCATTTATTAGTAGTTGAATATGTGAAATACATTTTATCAAATGTTTTGTTTAATTGCAGTAACTGAGTCGGATGTATATAAAAAGTTAGTGGAGATAGAAAACTTAGCAGAAGCCAGATTAAAATCCATAACTTTACTGGAAACTCAAAAGTTTGATTTAGTTCAAGGTAATATATTGTTTTACCGAAGTAATAAATGTTAATACAGATTCAAGTCTTATTTTTATTATTCACTCTTTTCAGAATTACATGTGTTACAACAAAAGAATATCGAAATAGAAGATAAATTAGCTGACCTGTCTCAATTACAAAATGAACAGGTTTGTTCAGAAATCAAGTCAGTGCAACTTGAAGAACAGATAGATGAACTTGTAGCTGCCAAAAAAGAATTAGAGCTTGTTATACAAAATTTGAAATTAGACAAGGAGCAGTCATTTGGTAATATTCAAATCCTGCAAAGTGAGAAGGAAGAATTGATTCATAAATTAGAGAATTACATACAGGAGAATATTCAATTAACTGATAAACTTGAAAAACTAAGTGCTGAAAAGGTAAGCTCTGCTGAATCAATAGAGATTGTGGAATCATTGACTACACAAGAAAAATTAGAACTCGAAGAATATAATAAAGGTCTTGAGAGCGAGGAAAAAAGTAGCGAAGATTTGCATAAATCAGACATACATAAGAGTGATGATAATATAGAAAGTTTAGTTAAACAGAGGGTAGAATTAAACGAAAAAGTGGAATTGTTTACCAATGAACGCCAAGAAGTTATGGCTAAAATGAATTCCATATCGTTAGAGAATGAATCCTTGCATGAAAAAATTATAGAACTGAACAAACAATGTGAATTATTACGGGGTAATATTGATATTTTAACTGAAGAGAAAACTAGTCTTCAATCTTTAAATCATGAACTAAATCAACAAATAGAAGATTTAAAACATGAAAGGTTAGAAATTATGAAAGAGACTGTAGAAATAGTCAAACCATTAAGTTTGGACGAAAATGTAGACAACTTACTGACAGAGAGCCACGATGAAAAATCATCTGGCGATAAGGTTAACAATAGATCTAAGTCAGTGAAACAGTTAACCAAAGAGATTCTAAAATTAAAGAATGTAATTAAAGAAAGAGAAGCAGAAATAGCTGATTGTCAAATGAAAATACTTTCTTTGGAGGAACACCAAGAAAAGCAGAAAGAATTAATACAAAATAGTTCTTCTTATGAGGAAAAAATAAAACAATTAATTGACGAAAATGGTCAACTTAAACATGAAATCGATAAAGCTGCTGAACTACAGCAGGAACGATCACAAGTAAATGAAGAACAATTACAAGAAACAATTCGGCAACTACGTCAAGATTGCTCTACTGCGATAAATACTCGCGATACAAGAATACAAGAAATGGAAAATCTCTTAAAAGAATATGAAATGCAAGTATTAAATTATGTCAATACCTTGCAACAAAAAGATAAAGAGATAAATGAATCTATCAACCAAATTACAAAACTGAATGATGTATCACAAAAACTTAAATCAACAATTGAATTGCTTGAAGAAGAAAAAGCAAAAGATCAAAATATAGAACTTATCAAATCACTTAATATGCAAATATCTATGTATCAAAAATCATTATCAGAATATGAAGATAAATTAAAGGCTTTAGATGAAGAAAAATCTCAGTTAGTGGCTATGAAGACAGTGTTTGAAAACAAAAGTAATACACTTGAAGCTGACTTAAAAAGTATGGAAGCAGACATATCAGAAAAAGAAATGTACATCAATGAATTAAAGACGCAACATCAAAAACATATAGCGGAATTCGCTGCCATCAAAATTCAAGCTAAAGAGCAAGATGAAGAAATTCATGAAATAAAATTGCAGTTAAGAAAGGAATCTATTGAAAATGAGAAATTACGTACATTGTTACAAGAAAAAAATGGTGAATTAACGAATATTAATGAGAGATATGAGAAAGTCAAAGAAAGATTATGTGCTGCATATGCTGAGAACCAAAGACTTAGTGATAAGTGTATTGGGATTGAGGAAAAAAACAAAGAGTTAATGGAAAAATTAAAAAAATTTGCTCTTAATAACAAAAAGAAAACTACAGTATTTAAAAATTTAGAACGCCAATATGATGATCTGCAAAAAGAAATCTGCAAGAAAGATCGTGAGATAACTCGTTTACATGCTCAAATTGATCCAACGCTCCGAGATAAGTGCAAAGAACTCGAAGAACAATTCAGTGTAATTTCTCATGATAAAATTAAGCTTCTCGAAGAAATAGGAAAGTTACAAGATGAAAACGCGGAAAAATTGCAAAAAATAACAAAAATTAATACGTCACTTGATATATTAAATAAAGAATTTTATTTTATGAAGGAAGAAAATGCTAATCTTAAAACTCAAAATAAGGCTTACAGTAAAAAAATTGCTGAATATGAAATAGATCAGAAGAATATTACTAATTACCTAACTAAAATTTCATGTTTGCAAGCCGAAATTAAAAAGAAAGAATCTTGTATAGAAGAGTTATCTAATGACCTCAAAAATCAAAAAGAAAACTTAAACCAAGTACGATTAGGACATTCTGCAAAAGTTCAGGAATGTGAACTATACCGCGAAAATCTAGAAATTGAAATACAAAAATATAAGAGTCGGATAAATCGTCTCGAGCAGACCGTTTCTAAGATGGAGAATAGTCGAGTATCCTTAGAACGTAAAGCAGATCAATTAGACAATCAGTTACAAGAAAAGCGACGAGCTTACAGACAATATTCCAATCAAGAAGATGAGCTAATTTCTAGATTAGCATATCTCATGGATAATGACAGAGTAATTGAAAAACAACTTTATGAAACAGACATGGAAAACCAAGAACTTCACTTTAAAATGCAATATATAAGCGAAGAATATTCAGAAATGCAAAATACTTTTTCTGATATACAAGATTACTGCAAAGTGTTAGAATGTAAAGCTAAAAGAGTTGATGCAGTGGAATCTGATTTAACAATATGTGAGTCTAAAATTAAAGATTTAGAATCTACTGTTAAACGACTAACTAACGAAAATCAAGCTTTAACAGAAAACAAGAATAAAGAAATTGATGAACTGGAGTCAGAATTTAATTTACAAATAGAAAATGCGATTAAAGAAAAAAAGGAACTGAGTGAAAAATATGAAAAACTACGAGAACGAGAGAATCAATTAGAGTCGCAACTTCAAGAATATCAAATTAATGTAGATGATCTGAGAATTAACAGTAGAGAGCTATTCGCTGAGAATCAGGCCTTGGTTGAGAAATCTACACACAAGACAAATGCATCAGTGCCAGACTATGCAGATCAGTACGTAAGTGAGATGAATAAACTTCAATCTGTTATTAATAGCAAGAATGAAGAAATAATAGAACTATCTAATAAAGTACAAACCTTGCAAACAGATAATACAATAAACTTGAAAAATGTAGAAATTTCTGAGCTAACTGAGAAACTGCAGCAATCCTCTTTACAAATGAATAAGTATATTGCTGAAGTGGATTCTCTGAAAGTTAGCAATCAAGATCTTATTACAAAGCTACACCAAAAAGAAGAACAAATTAAGCAGTTACTGGAAAAGAAAAAAATGTTCTTTGAGATGAATATTCCTAAAACTGAGGGATTAACTATTTCATCTACTATTGAAGATATAAGTGATGACCAAAAGGATTCTGATATATCAGAGCTTCAATCACAAATTGTTACTAATACAGCATTTGATTGTTTTGATACTTCACCTCCAATAAAGAAAACAGCAAATAATAATTTACAATCACAACAAGCTTCTCAGTCTGGCATTGCAACAGGAGAGGTTATAGAACCTTTAGTGGTTTCTAAGAAAACTTACCTTTGTTACGATAAGGATGAACCAGCTAGAAAAGATATAGATCCTTTTAATTCAGAAGAAGGTTGGGGTATAGACATTAATGAAGAAACTATAGACGACACACCAGGACTTTTGGATTTGAATAAAAATATACAAAAGCTTAATGAAGAGAATAAAAAACTTAAGGCTGATTTGGATGCTACAAATATGAAGCTTTTGAAAGCTCTAAAAAAATTAAAAGAGTTAAAAAGTTCTAATGATATGTTGACTAATGAATTAAATATTTCTAAGCAAATATCGCAGGCTTCTGTATTGGATATGGCGATAGAAAGTGAAATGTCAAGTAATCTCGAAGAATTAGAGAAAAAAATACAAGAACTGAATACTGACTTGATGAAAGAAAAAAGAGAGAAAGAAGCTCTTAAAAAGCAAAATGAAGTTTTTAAAAATGCAAACGATAATTTAATAGAAATTAAAGAAAAAATGCATAATGAGATAGAATTATGGAAATATAATTTTAAACAAGCTAATGATAAAATTTCTTCCTTACAATGGGGAGCAGAAAGCAAAGATAGTTCCAATTTTCCTACTGTATCCTGCAAGCACTGTTTCAAAAATGAAGAGCCTACCGATGAAATAATAAAACTTGAAAAAGAAAATGAAGAACTACAAGCCATGGTTGATAACCTTAATTTACAAAACAAGGATTTATCAAAACAACTAGTACAGCTAAAAGATGATCTAAATAATAGTCACAAAGAATTAGAGACTCATTCAATAGTATGTGATTGCGAAAAAAACAAGTTACAGCTGCAAGAGGTGCTAAACGCTAATAAAGAGTTAAATAAATATAAAAATGATGCAGATAAACAAATAGAAAAGTATAAAAACCAAATTGACGACGCTGTAAATAATCTAAACGAACTTAAGTTTTTCAATGAAAACAATCAAAAGGCATCGGAAGAAAACAAAAATATTCTGTTGTTAGAAATAGCAATTTTAAAACAAACACTTAACGATTTAAAGTCGAAAAACAATGAATTACAAAATCTCAATTTAAAACTAAGTAACCCGGAAGATCAAAGCATTATGTTACAAAATACATATGACAACGCCCAGGAAATAATAAACAAGTTAGAAAGTGAAAATAATGAATTAATTCAAAAAGTCAAGGCGCAAGAAATAGTAATCAAGGAATTAGAATTAAAGATTCAAAACTTATATATTGAAAACGATCAATTATTGTCGACTGTTGCTGAGCTACGTGGATCAGTATCAATTGCTGTTGATCAGCGGGGATATGAAATAGCAGAATTGTGGAAACAGCATTTAGGGCAAAGAGAAGGAGAATTTCTGAAAGTTGAAGAAGAATTACGAAAACAGCTAGCTGTTTCTGAATCAAAATATGAGCAGTTGTTGGATAAAATGCAAACATCAAATCAGGAGGAAGCAGAAAAAATAGTAATTTTTGAACAAATTAAGTCACTGCAATTCAAATTACAAGAAAAAGAAGAAACTCTCAAAAGTTTACATGAAAAATATTCTGATGTGATGCAACAATTGGAAATGCTGCGCGCTGAAATGGAGGATGAAAAGCTTTTGCATGAAAATAAAATACTTGAGAAACAAGAGGAATGCGAAAAAGTAATTAACGAATTTAGTATTCGTAACCAGAAACTTTTGGACGACATTGAGAATGCTGCAAAAGCTCATGAAAGTGAAATATCATCTATCAATTTGAAGAACGAAAATCTAAGTAATAAAATTGAAGAGTTGAGTAATGCTTACGAAATACGGGTTCTAGATTTAACTAAACAAATTCAACTAAAAGATAATGAAATTTATCAAAAAACTCATGAATTCACCAGTGTCTTAGCACAGAGAACAGAAGAATTTGATATGATTAGGTCACAGTTGCAGGAATATGAAAAGAAAATTGAAGATCTGGGTTTTGAAAAAGAATCGGAATTAGCAGTTTTAAGGCTAAAAATACACGATACAGTTGACAATTATGAAAGTAATAAAAATAAATTAGAAGAAGAGAAAAATAGCTTAACAAAGGAATTAAACAACAAAATAGTAGAGTGTACTAATCTCAACAAGATAGTTAC
>DWFY01000035.1:0-14327 GCA_018246875.1 Creonpyge creon creon | reverse complement strand
CATTATATTTATACACCTTTAATTTACATTTCGGCATAGCAAGCACGTACTTATGTCTTGTAGGTCTATTAATTTCCCCTACTTTCTTAAAATATTCAGGATATTTATGTACAAATGGGCACACATCTTTTATATACATGGCTGGTAATGTTAAGATTTTGTGTTTCTTAAATATTGGCTTACAACTATCCATAATATGCATATTGTAAATAGCTCTAATACATTTTTTTTGGACTCTGAATGCTCTAATAGCATATGATGAATTGCCCCAAATTACTAGTCCATAACTTAGTACTGAGATTACATAACCATAATATGCACACAAAGCATTTCTATTTCCATTTCTAGCAGAGTTACTGAGTTAAAAATGAAATAGGCCCTGTTTGTCTTAACTTGCCGATATCTCAGCAAACAATTGTCGTACAGTAAATCGAAGGACAGTTTTGGAAACTGCATAAAATTTCCTACAAAAAACTATTACGATTAAAATTATGTTAATCCTTACGAATAATTTGAAAAAATAGCAAAAAATAGGCAATTTCTGGTTTTTTATAAAATTAACGGCTCAACTACAAATATCAAAGACATAACTAATGTTGAGCATGTTTTTCACAATTTGATTTACCCGCAATAACACAAACGCTTATTTTGTTTCAAGCAATCTAACTTAAAAAAAATTAAAGGTCCAAGTTTATGTACCTTAAACATTTCATAATCATGATTAAAGTGGGACAAATTTTTTTGTTGAGTTTTTTGACATTCTTACTGTAAAAAAGGATAGACTTAAAAAAAAAATTTTTTAATTAAAAAATAAACTAAAATTTGTTTTTATTTTGGAGATATTTCCGGAATTTTGGGAACGATTCGTCTATGAAAAGAGCATTTCGCCCACTGTTTCAAAGTCGAGTTTCGATGTTGGTTGGCGTACCTACGCTAAGCGAGCTCTACAATGTCTGGGCTTGAGCATAATAGGTACACGATTAGGGTGTCTTGCTTGTAACCCAGTTTCACGGAGGCGATTTCTGACAGTTCGGGCACAGATCTTTCGGGCATATTATCGTCATCCTTGCTGTTGTCATCGATTCGGGAAATTCTGAGCAACGACATTCGCTTGATCAAAAGGCTCACGAGGAACATGACGGATAATCGCTCCATTGTCCCGACTAGTGGTCTCACGAGGACGACCTTGCCCCGAACGTCAATTATATTCATGGGTCTCGAGGTACCGCGCGTACCGCTAAACGGTTTTCAAACGGACAGAATTTTGGCAAAAAAATATGAATTGGGCCGAAATTTGATTTGGATCATAAACTTTTTATTAAATTTAATGAAAAGTGAATGAGCCAACATGGGTAAAGCAAAAGTCGTTTCTTCTTAAAAGATGTAAAAAAAAATTTTTTGTCTCTAGATCGTGACAGTTTTATGTAGGAAATTTTGTGCAGTTTCCAAAACTGCCCTTCGATTTACATTACGACAATTGGTTGCTAAGGTATCGGCAATTTAAGACAATCAGGGCTTTTTACATTCAATATTCAATAAGTCTGCGAGAAATGGAGGCACAGAAAATCTAAAAGAAGGAAATTAGAGCTAAATGAACTGGCTATCACATCCATAGGGGTGTTTAGCTTAAAAAAAAATTTTTACCACTCTCATTTTTTGGATTGCGTTGAAGCTGTGACCCTAAAAATGTTTTGGCCTAGATCTTTAAAACGCTCTTTTTTAGGTTTAGATACAACCATTTTTCACTGAAATACAAAATGTGAAAAATCACCAGAAAATGTCGAAAAATTTTTAGTCCCTTAATTTTTTCCATTAGTGTATATTACAGTTTTGATTTCCACTTCGTTGACCAATTTTCCATAACACGTTCCTAAATATTTTTATTTGCGGACCTAGACCTAGAGTTGTGATTGGTTACATCTGTAATATTGAATAGCAAATTGACGGTTCTACAAATGACCGTGAATCTTTGTTACATTCATTTTACAGCTGGCTTCGGCTTGCATTCAACGTATTGGGTTCAAGGTTGTTTTGTAGGCCCTTTTTTATTCTCTTCTTCGAGTACAGTTTCCTTCCCCATCGATTGTAGACATATATCAGTACAAGTTCTGGATGATAACCAAATACAACTTAATGTCATCAAGAATTGCTAATAGATGGTTATGCTGTGCTAGGTCGAAAGCTTTCTCATGGACCATCTAGCAAAGATCTTGCTGCATGTCTCATGCAATCTTAAAAAAACATCTGTAATATAAATTGTGTGTTACGCCTACCGCGTACTTGGCCGTACTTGGTGAAAGACAATCCAGGGATCCAAATTGTCCTTACCCAAGTTATTCATTTCATTTTGTCTTTAGACGTTCATGTAATACGAACAACCACAGCTTTAGTACTTGACCCATGCGGCTTGAACCGTACCGTACATAGAGTAATATAGAACAAGAAACCTGAATACATTTTTGAACAATGTGTTTGGATTAAGAATATTTCTAATCGACGTAACCGTTCAAACTCGCAGCCCATTTAGTCAAGCCTGTACATAAAACAAGGAGATATAGTGCGAATTTCAAGTTTATTTCCTGCAGCAAGCATATGGAATAACCTGCGTCTCCACTCTCAAAAAATAAAATAAGTCCCGGGCACTTTCAAATTAAAACATAAATACGCCTTACACAAAGCAACTTGCTGCAGAAAACCTGAAGCATGCCTACTCGAATTGCGTAGATTTGAAAGAGTTTTTTGTAACTGACCGATGACTCAGACTCACACCACTTCTTAGTTATTGATCAATACTATAAACGCTTTAAGACTAAATTATTTTAAAAAAAAATCAGGGGCATTTATTAACACAGGTTTTATATATCTTACAAGTAACAATTACACAATTAAATTTTTCACCTAGGAAAGCATAAACGAGAATGTTTTTTATGTACACCGATGATATTTATCCTCACCACTCTTCCGATGACTCGACTTATATCACGTGACCGATGACTCTACTCCACCAGCAGACCAACACCTGATTAACGCCTGATCATAACCTGATCCTAATACCTGACTCTACATCTGATTCCGCTAATATTACCATATATTGCAACATAAAAGTTATTTCACAGGCCAAATATTGAGAATCTGTCCTTGCAAGAAAAGGTAGAGGAAATTAAGCCTGCTCAGATACATCCACAGGGAACTGCGCAACAGGGACGCCAAAGAGCGCCTGACGCTGTAGCTTCGACTTCCTACGCAGGCACAGGCGCAAACGCAGGCGCAGGCGCAAACGCAAGCGCAGGTGCAGGCGCCGGCGCCACCGCCGCGGCCTCTCGAGCTGATCCAGATGGAATGGAGGAAACTGCTTGTTGACTCAGAAACCCAAACCTTTTGCCCGCACAACACCTAACAGCACAGCACACATTTATTAGCATATATTGTCTCCAAGGACCTCCTTTGCCGAAACCCGGTTGGGGTGAACCTAAAAAACCTCTGATTCTAACACCTATTGAGCACTGCAGAATTGTTAGAAAAGCTGAGAAGATTCTACAGAATATGTTATACAAAAAAAATTACGATTCAGCTTATACTTTTATAAACTTCTATGATGCTTATAAGCGGGAAGATGGATGCTTATTCGAGTTTTTTAAACAATATAATACCCAGGTAAATAATAATGAATTAACCTGCGTCGGACTGGCCCTGGAACTGATCAGGAGATGGCATGCACTAGACGAGGAATTCCCTAATTTCGCGAACTCGTGCATGTTGGTATCATGGGAACAAACTATTGAAGATGTAAAGGAATATTTAGCTTTTGACTGTGTTGAACATAAGCGCACATATGATAAAGAACATGCAATGGTATGCGTACATATCCAGATGAACGGTGAATTCGGAGTGCTGCTAGCTGACCGAGGATATCACATTGCTAAGATTGTAACCGTCATGTTGGGTGAACCGGACACACATTCTAGTAAGTAAAACATTTTGCTTCAAAATCACGTTATGCACATATAATCTAGGACGTTTCAAAGGACCAATAAATAGGCTCTTCCTAGGCTTACGAAATCCCTATGGGGAATCATTTGAGCTTTGCATCAAGCATAATCGCGGCTAAACGTTAGCCTATCAAAAAAAAAAAAATGAATGGAAATATCTAGCATGTTTCGGGTACGACAATATTACGCGCCATGTACTCGACAATATCTAATATTTCACTGAGCATAGTCATGATTCCATTCCTGAGGACTGAGAAGCTCGCCTGTAGTATACGCTTCGCAGCCAAGTCGATTTAAAAACAAAATTGTTTCCCAGGTTAAAATACTGCTCTGTATTATATTGCTTGATACCGGTTGTAGTTTAAGTCCCATTGACGACTGTTGTAAGCATTTTGATAAGGTAGTCTAATTTACAAAGTCATTAAGGGAAATATTTTTAAATTGGAAAAACAAAAGTTTATGTTATCATTTACTTATAACCAAGCAGCAAGAATCTGTGACATTAGAAAAAGCATTGTTCGCCAGTTGAAAACAATAACAAAAAAATGGCTTCTTACCCTTTCCTATGATCAAACAGAAAACTTAATAAAAATAATAAAATAGAGCACATTATCGCATACGCATCCTCACACATATACACATACACACGCGTGCGCACACCCACACACACACACACACACAGTATGTAGTAGATGTGCTGGATCAGTCATTAGAATATTACCGGACATTCATAAAGACCCGCAAGTGGACCCTTAAAGTTATACTTCACTTTTTAGACCTAGCCATGGTGAACGCATGGCGCCTTTACAGGTGTGATTCGCTGTCTAAACGTATCCCAAAAAATCATATAAAAGATTTCATGTCATTCAGATTTGAGGTGGCAGAGACTCTTCTGTGTACTCCGGATAGAGAACGCTGTACGCCATCACCAAGTGATGAAGTTCAAACTTTTTGTTTGGGTAGATACAAGCCAGCAAATAATCCGTCTACAGGGAAAAGGTACAATGGAAATGACCATTTCCCAGTATTCGACGGATTGAAAGCACCACGTACTTGCCGCAATGAAACTTGTAGCTCTCGTTCTAAAATCAGATGCCGCAAATGTAATATTTATTTATGTTTAAACCGTAATTTTTATCATATCATACTGCTAAATAATTATTATCATAATAGTTACTATTACATTGATACTGATCATGCCTAAATATTTAATTATAATTTCTTTAATTAGTAAGAAAGCGGTTCTGTTTCATTATTATTACTAGGTTTTGATTTGTAATATCGAGTAGACTTAATTGTTTTCTTCTATTAATTTGTTAGATAACTTTAAGAAAATTTTAACTTGCTGTTCTTAGTTAAGTTATTTTTTAAACTAAAGCTAAGCTGAAAATTGTGATTGTGAGTACAAATAAATACTTTTTATTATATTTTCATTATTGCATATCATTTCTGATTCTTGAGCAAAAAGCTGTGATTATGCGTAGAAACAATTATATTTTTTTAAATTTTATTATTGCCTTTCTTTTCTATTATGTTATTATTAGGAGATGAGTGTTACGAGCCCGATTAATTTAATAAAGACATCAATAAATAGAAACGCACGCGAGTTGGTACAAGTAGACTTGAATAGAACGATCGTGATATTACCTTTCTGGAAAAGTGGCAAATCAGTGGTTTTTTTACTATTTTTCGTGTTGAAGATATAACATAGTTATCATGATTTCATAAAAAAAAATTTAATATCGACAAAAAAATCACAGATGCGAAAGGGCTAAACAACGAATTTACTCATGTGTAAAAAGATATTATCAAGTTTAGTAGCTTTACTGAACGCTTAAACTTATCAGCAACAGTGAATGGCTCTCTGCCATCAAAAGCTGTTTAAATCAATGAAAGCTGCCACCCATCGTGGTGCAGCGCTAGGCGTATACCGCACTGAATTTCAATATATACGCGATTGGTCCAAAGATATATGGTCCAGGATATACGCGATTGGTCCAAAGATATATGGTCCAGGATATACGCGATTGGTCCAGGATATACGCGATTGGTCCAAAGATATATGGTCCAGGATATACGCGATTGGTACAAAGACCAATATTTAGCATCGACATGGCGCATGCTTCTGAGTTCCAGTAGCCGCCTTCACTCTTGCCTCATACGAGGTATATATTTGTATTTTTGTTTATGTATATTCTATCTCATATTATTATAGTATTTTTTTTATCATACTCGTAATCATCACATCATTATGTATGCATCATTGGACTTTTTATTATATAATTTTTCTATCCTAATCAATATTTTAATCATTATCCTAATTGTTATTCTCGATTATTATGTCTTCCTCTGCCTCGTTAGTAGAGTGCTTGCAAGCGCGACTGCTGATCGCGAGAGCTCCTGGGTTTCAAATCCCGGGTCGGGTGGATTTTTCTAACTTTGAACTTTCTAGTGATGTTACGTTTTTTTATATCTTCTTTACTACTGTTTTTGCATCAGCCTTTATGTTAGTATAATTTTTACTATTCTCCAAGGGTTAACTGGTGAAGAATGCTACTAGGCATTAAGTTCGCCCTTTGTTGTACCTACTATGGTGTACAATAAAATGGAAATGAACAAATAAAATGAAGAAGATGACGGCACGCGTATTCAAAGAAATAAATTTTTCCGTCCGACACCTTACAAAGAGCCAAATTTTTGCCCTTATAAACATTTTCCATTAAACTAGGTATTCATTGCACAAAATTTGCCAATAATATTCTGAAGAACGTCCATTTTCATCTATGTTGTCTATACTGTGAAAACCCCTACGCTGCAGTCTCTTCTTATTATTATTTTTTATATTTAGCAATAGGCTGGTGTTTGACTGTAATCTCACCTTATGGAAACCGAGATAAAGCCTAGGATGTAGCACACTTGTCTAGAAAGTTCCTATTCACCTTGCCTTGCTTGCCTGGTTGCCTTGAATAATTCCGGATTATATAAATCGGAAAATTGAATATAAGCAGCAGATAGTTTTTTGACGTGAACCCTACTCCGTATTCGAACACTTCAGTTAAGCTTTTCCCTCCATGAAAACATAACTAGGGCTCTTTCAGATCAGCGTATTTTTGGCGGGCTATGCTCTGATCTAATAGCGACTGTATAATAAAACTGCTGTAAAGGCATAAGAAAAAAGGTAATATAGAGAGGCGCTTTAAGAAAAGAGTGCCTTACTAACCAGAGAAATTTTGGCTTGAAGCTAACGTTCAAATCGTAAATGAGCTTTCTATGAGCCTGTCACTATCGAAAATTACTCCTGACGAGTGCACTTACGCCGATCTGGTTGTATTTAAAACCAACAACTGACTATTTTCCTGTTGTTTTCTACTCAGGTAGATTGTAGCGTCGCTTGGAACACAAATAAAATAGTGAAGGCTTATAACGAGGACGAGTCTATACGTTCAAAATTCAATCAACTGCAGGTGCTGACGACTGCACCACCAACGGATGTATATCAAGTTTTCAATCTTTGAGATTGAGGTAAATAGAGACAGAAAGGATAGGGATAAAGTGAAAGAAAGGTATAATCATAGGAAATATCGACAGGGCATGTCCCACGAGAGGACATTATAGAAAAAAGGGCGCTCGCTGCGGTGTTATTGCTGCTTCGACGAGAGCCAGTAACGAGAAATTTTGGAAAACTTCAATCATACGACGGCTTGCTATATTAGTTAAGAGATCGGCTGGTCAGATGCGATGCCGTTTTTTCGCTATATCGCAAGTAACACACGACAACGGAAAGGGAATAAGGATACAATTATCATTGAGAGGAGTGTGACACCAGTGGCCAGAGCTGCCTGGGATCGAACACTCGGGGCGACTGCGGCTTTTGTACTTATCGGATAGACATCTGGTAGAAATATAATGTCAGCAAGTTTTGTCTATATGCTACAAAATAAAAAAGTGATGCACAAATCAGTCAAGATGTTTTCATATTAAAAAAATACAGATACAGACAGACGAACAGACCAACAGACAAGCTGACAGATAGACAGTCTAGCAGACTGACAGATAGGCAAACAAAAATAGTTAAAAACAGTGCATTTGGTCAATAGCGATGAAAATGACTAATAGAATAAAGTTATCAAAAAATAATTCAATATACATATACAGCTTAATTACAGATTTTCTATGTGTAGATTTATAATGTATAATATACAGCACAGCGTACAGTGGTTAAAATAAGTATCATACACGAAGTTATAATACAAAATGTACAGAAATATAATAAAATGTAGGTCAAAACAAAACTAGTACTTCTGAACAATACGCAAACTAGTTTTATTAGTGTACTGAAGCGATAAACACACCAAAAAAATCAGCTTTAAATAATACAATCTCCGAGCTCTTATCTATATTTAATACCTCACAAAAAGGTAAATAAACGATACTATATCACTCAACGAACGAAGAGCGGGTACACGAGAACAAGAAGGGCCGTTGATGCCCTTACAATAATTTATTTATGTTTGGACTGGCGCTCGCTCAAACAAAGGGCATTAACACAGCCATGGCAAAATCCACAATAAATCTAGGCTTTTCATTGCGCTACTGCTACTCATATGGTATAAACAAATGTTAACTCACCTTTATATATCAGGTATATCGGTGAAACCCGGTGACATGGGGAGTAAATTAGCATAACTTTGTCCTCGTACTCCTAAAATCACTGGCCATAATGCAAAAATTTAACACAAATAAACTGTGCACACTTATTTACACACGAAAATCGTCATTTTACATTAATGTTCATTTATAAAAATACAAAAAAAGGATTAAAAGTACGAATTAAAGTTACAGAACACCTCGTCTGTAATCGAACTCAGTAAAAAGCTCTTGACGGAAGTTTAACGTGAAGTACGCTGCTTATTACGAATGACACAGTTGCAGCGTAGAAGCTAGAAAGCCTCTTTCATATGGCAGCGTTATATTGTTTTTTTTATTTGCTTTACATAACGTAATAATACTAAACAGCCAGGCAATATTAAACAATTGATTTTCTAAAAGATTAACCAATAGTTATGATCAACAGAAGTTGTATTATATACAACTTTCATGTTAAGTTATAAATAATATAAACAGAATGTCTTGTGGAGTGATGCTTTACTCGATAGTAATTTATCATGTAACTCGATTACATTTTCGTTATCATGATTACATTCCTTCATTTTAAAAACTGAAACACTAAAAAAGAAACCCAATTGTCTTTGTTTTTCCTTTAAATAATTTGTAAAAAAGAATTATCTAATTTAAATACTTCGAATCTGATTTTTGACGGCGATGATTACAATTAAATAATTTATTATTTTCAACCTAAAAAAACTATTGGCTATTTTTAAACAAGGCTAATGGTCTTAGTCATCATACAGTTAACTAATAAAGTTGAAAAATCACATCGTATCTACAAACAAAGCCATTTATACAATTGTTTAAATAAATTTTCATAGATATGAGCACATTAAAAATTATACTTTAATAATATAATTTCGTCATAATGTTTGCCGGACATGTAATGTTTTAGTAATAGATATTGCGAAAATTGAGAAAACAGCACCCACTTCCTTTATAATAATTATTTTTGAAAGCTTTCAGAAGATAATAATTTTTAATAGTATTTTACATTTTAGTTGAGTAATGTTTGCTGTTTTTGAATTAATGTTTTTTTATTTGGCAGTATTTAAGAACAAAGGAGTACATAATAATAATATTTATGGACACCTAAGGCAGCAATACTATTAACTGAATATCAAAGCCAGAAGAAGTCTGCAATATTATTTACAAAGTGTTTATTTGACGAGAATAATTTCATAGTTTTTCGAATGATGTATCAATTATTCCGCACGGAAGCCGATTTTTTATATACTAATATAGTTTTATTAAAAGTAATTCAAAAAAATCGTAAAACAAATATCTTCTCCTGTTTCGAAAGAATAACCATTACAATTTTTTATTTTGTCATTTAGTTATATTGAGCTGAATAATATAGGTTATCTTAACTTTGATGAGGCCAAATATTTTATATTAATGCTAAGAAATGGCAACATATCACACTTTTTTCACTCTAGCGACATTTATTCTCTTAGTTCTGAGATACCAAGTTCATTAAAATTTGCTACGTTTGTCGATCCGGTCGAGTCTTAGGAATCAAATAGTTTGTCTTCCCTTGTTACATTTAATTGGCCATATAGTATTGCGATATGGCGAACATAGCAGCGAAACGTATAAAACGTGAATTTAAAGAAGTGATGAAGAGCGAGGAGGTAGGACTTGACACAGTATTATTTTTTTAAGGGAGAATGCTCTTTGCACGTTAGCTGCTACTTACGTTTTAATATTTCGTCGGAACCTGTTAGATTGCCTTTTTGTTTATTTATTTCAGGTATTGTGAATTATAATTTTAGTATATAGTGGTTTTTTGTTTTGGTTTTTTTTAACATTAGTTGCTTTGTGCATGATTCAGCATATTCGCCGATGTGGAGTGATTATAGTTATACCCTTGTTTACCTACCTTCAATATTAATAACGTGACCACGTTATTTCATTGCCGAATGATAGATGACGTTAATAAATGTCTATATTTCATTAATTTAGGGCATATAATGGTTCAAAATAACTTTCCATGTTAAAATTTTTCAACGAACCTGCGATAAGGACAACTGTTTGTTCATTGTGACAAATATACGTAAAGGACAAGTCAGAGAATTGACTAATTTATAAAAAAATATATATAAGTTTGGTGGCATCCATTGTTTCAGACAGTCCATTATTTTGGATTGACTGTTTACTTATTAATTATAAGACATTCATTACAAATAAGTTTATTTGCTCTACCAAAATATTATATTGTTTGTTGGTTTGAGAAAAACTGAGTGGCAAAATGGCCTCCTTGTGTTCAGGTAAAATGGACCTGTAATCATTTTGTGCTCCAAAACCACCACAAAATTGAGCCAATGTTCCTTAAATAAAGTGGGTAGTTCATGAGAATGAAAAAATTCCAATCTTGAGCAAAATATTCTCCTTTTTTCTGGATGCTTTTAATTTTGATTAACCCATTGCTACCTGCAGTACTATTTTTGAACACAATTTTTATTACTTTTCTCACAAGTGTATATAGATATTTTCTACTGTTTCTAATGAAATTAATTCATACATAGGTTTTGTAATAAATACTTTCTTAGTGCAATATGTGTTATTTTAAAGTTTATTTTTAAAATTGATCAGCTTTATTCAGTTATGAACAACATTCTTTTCATTTTATATATTGTAGACTGCCTCTATTGGTTGAATAATTGCAAGTGTGACTACTGATCGAGGGGTCCTGGGTTCGATTCCTGTCACAGGCACTATCAGGTTTTACAAATTTGAATTCCTAGTAATAGTTCGGAGTCTGGATTAGTGCTCAGTGTATGGTAAAATGCTCACTCCCTATTCTATGATAGGACATAAACGTAACTGGTGAAATGTAGGAGTGTACAAGTGTATAAAAAATTCTTATTAAAATCACACATCTCGACGACCAGGGATGCTATAGAGCTTTGTAATCATAACCGAAACTAGGGGATATCTGAATACACTCCCATGTTTCACCAGTTACGTTTATGTCCCACTATGGAATAGTGGGCAAGCCTATTACTGTACACCGGGACCAAATCCAGACTCCGAGGCACTACTAATAATTTCAAGGTAGAAAAATCGTATAGTATCTGATCCTGGGACCAAACCTACGACCTCTCGACCCGCAGTCACAGGTGAAACCACTCAGCTTAGGCAGCATGAGCATGCTCGAAGCATGAGGCAGTCGAAGCAATCATGAATAAATCTATAAGCAGGATAAAAGAAGTATAATGTGTATTATTTGCTCGAAGAACAGACAACAGCACACCATTAACTTCATGTCCACATAATCTCCAGTAGTACTTGCAATTTAATAATCGTATAACATGAATATTGCATAACTTCACACCATATTTCCAGAATAAGTATTTGTGTCTATTTCAAACTGTAAGGGTGGAGTATATCTTAGTGAATTATTCATTAACTTGTATAGGAAATAAAAAGGTTTAGCTATATTTTCTGTAAGCAGTTTCAAATTCTTACAAACATACATATCCATTAGTAATATGAAATGTACAAAAGATATTTCGTCTTTCAAATACATATTTTGATCAAAACCTAGACATCCTTAATAACACATTTAATGTATACATCTCCCTGAATATAATGAAAAATATTGGTCAAATTGATGTCCTTTAAAAGGGTTTCATGTGATAAATTGTTATATTTTCATAGATGATTGTGCTAACTATTAATTTCAACATAAATCGAAATCTTTATAGGTCATTTATAATTCATATAAGTGTTAGTGTATTATGTATAAAAAGGGGTAAACCTTTCGTTCCATGCAATTTTACTTCAGAGGTGATGTCTATCAAAACTACATGTAGTTAATCTGAAACACTAATGTTCTAGTATCAAGTAATCAGTTTCATTTCAGCTCTGATTCTGATATTGAAACAAATACTTTACATGTTTCCATTCAATGTTCCATGAATTTTTCTAAATACAATTTTTTACACTTATAACAGGTTTATGCTAGAAAATAATTCAATTTATAATGCTAGAACTGAAAGTGAATCCTTATGAAATGTTCAATGGATTCAATATGTGCTGCTACGACTTGCCCAGCATTTGTGCAATGCAATCTCTAGTCTATTGCATATTTGTGTCATTTTGTATTTCTCCATTTCTTTGTGTTTATAATGTTTTTTCTCGCTAGAGTGTGTTGTTGCATGTTTGTCGTCAATAGCTGTAGATAGAAATAAATGCTTTTGAAAATGTAATTGTACAATTAATAAACTCAATATTCAATGATAATCAAAATGAACTAATTCTCTCTTGTTTTATAAATCTGGGGTACATTAACAATTATTGTTATTGGGTTTTAATATAATATGAAACCTGAAAAACTGTACAAAACAAATTTTAAAACTGGGACAGACCGACATTATTGTTGATGCCCAAATCATGCGTTTTTGGCATAATATTAACTGTGTTTCCTATTAAGCTTTGAGTTACATATACAATGCATTTTTTAAATATTTAGACTATCTTAATAAACAAATTAGACCTAATCAAAAACATTGTGACTATAATATAAACTCCTTGAGAGGTATAAATATAGTCAGTTTCTTATTTGACTTTACAAAGTTGCTAGTATAATTGGAGGCTTTTAGTTATATTGTTGCCTGCAAAAAGGAGAAAGACAAAGAGAGAGGACAATATATTTACCTGAATAATTTATCTTCTTAGTTGGTTTATATTGTTCATTTGGAGTTGATCCTAATCATGAAATTTGCTTTTTCCTTACTTTATGCATCTTTAGATTTCTACCTGCTGGGCGGCAACACACTCTACCTTGTACAGGCATTCTGGGCTCTTTGTGGATCTAGTGAGTTTAACACTGCTAATTCATTGACACATAGCTGGGTAGGCTTGTTCCATTAGACATATCATAGGATGTGGTTATGAATATACACTCATATCAATTCAAGTTAGATAAGCAACTGGCCTTAGCTAGCATAGCAGCAAAAGCATTTAAAAATTTTCTTCAAGGCTCCATTGGAGATGGCTTTGCTCCATTGGAGATAGAAGCTTCATTACTGGACAGTGAGATTTCACCAGATGGTTTTTAAGTATAGAACTGTGCCTATCACACACACTGTATTTAATATTGTTCTCGTATATATGTAAAGGAGCTGAAAGTATTTGTTCATTTACAACACTAGTGATGAGTCTCAATAATGGTATGTGTATATGCATATCTGATTAATGATTTGTATTGACTTGTTTTGATGATATTTATTGACTCCATTTATAGTATCCTGATACTAATTTGCATCTTGTTTGTTTTATATAACACACCTAGCCTGAATCAATTTTAATTAAACATACTAACAAATGTTGATTATTTTTCCAAGGCACTTAACATTTAAATTAACACAAACAAATGATTTAATTTCAACTGCTGCTCAGCAAATACTGTTACATTAATCACAGATATATTTTAGGTGGCTGGAGGATCCATAAAGCTAGGATTGGTGAATGACAGTTGGACCGAACTCGAGGGACAAATAGCTGGCCCTCCCGATACACCATACGAGGGTGGAACTTTCTTCCTTGAGATAAACGTCCCAGAGACCTACCCTTTCAATCCACCTAAGGTACTCAACAGTTATAAATATAGAAGTCTTGAAATGACTCACAACCTTAACAATGATAAAATTAATTCTATTTGGA
>DWFY01000034.1:0-14337 GCA_018246875.1 Creonpyge creon creon | reverse complement strand
CCGCACGCATTCACCTTGCAAAAATGTACGCGATGCCCGCCTAAGGAAGCTACCAGCTACTATTACTGTTACACCGATATATATGAATTAGGCGAACGCCTAAAAATGATCCTGGCTGGACAAAGGGTGTTGCACACCTAGCCAAACTTAAAAATGAATCAAGTCCTGTAATTTATTTGCCAAGTTCGAATTTATCACTCGGTGCTCTCTGCTACCCCTTAAGCGACCTTGCCTGATGATATAACAATAACATTAATATCGAATTTGTTCCACCTGGTACATAAGTTTGAACCAAAAAACTAATGAAATATATTTTTTTTAAATTACCATATGAAAATCAGTTACATTTCTGATCCATATACTTGAACAAACTACTATATTATGTTAATGTTTGCAAGTGAATGACAGCAATTTTTTTTACAATCGACAGTATAAATTCGAGGTTACAGTATAACAAGTTCAGGTTACCTTATAACAGTATAATAAGTTAACAGATTACTTCAGTGTTAATTAACCCAAGTTACATACCATATTCATATTTACGGGCCAGAGAGTTTATAGAATAATGTTGTTTGTCATAGTTCCTGTAGTTTGGATCCTCCACCTGTTCTTCGTTATTTAAACCAAGCAGAGTCCGAACCCGGTTTGAGCGAACATCAAGAATAGTGTCTGTATATCCTATTTCCTGTAGACCACAAAATTAGTATTAATAATAGTATAACAAACAGTTCTTAACGGATATGGATGGCACTTCCATTACAATCGGAAAGTTTCAATACCTGGAGTTGATTTGCAATTCATTAATACACTGTCTTTCTAACAACACAATAAAAATTTAGTATGACATTTATATTTTAGATAGAATGACACAATATGTATTGTCATAGATATAATTAAAACGATTAATAAATCATTATGACAGTTAATATATGAACCAACCTGAAGATATTGTTTAATGAGTTGACGACCCTGCTTCCATTGTGCTCTCTCAGCAGGCTCTGGCTCCGTGGGTGGTTCTTCAGGAGGCGGGCGCATATCACCCTGCTGTAGTTCCACACCGTACTTGAGCTTGTGGAACTTTGCTCTTTCTTGTTTTAAAGCGTACTCTAACATTTTTATCCGCCTCACAAGGTCATTCTTTAGATTCTCCTGGCCCTTCCTCTCACCCTGGAGGAAGGCGATCCGTGCCTTCCACAAAGAAATGATGTTAAAAAATTATATTCTAATTTCATATACCAAAATATATATTTATTTTTTATGTTATACAATAAAAACTGCATCTTACCCAAATCATTTTCATAACATGACATATTTACAAATAAAATGTCTACACACTGTGTTCAAAATTCCATAATCTATGTTAACAGGGAACACAAATTATTGAAAAATCATCATAGAAATGGGTGACTCTATTACAATGACTGAGGAAATTTTATTATAGTGGTATGTAATTAGGGTCTTTCCAGATAGTATTGCAGTATTATTTAGTAAAAAAAGGAGTTCCTCATTATTCCTCATTTTTATCTTGTAAGTGAAAATAGATTAAATTTGAAGCTAGAATGCATCACAGTTATTTTGGTACGCTTGAAGATTTAGCTACAATGCCTTAAGTTTTATTACAGATGTCTTAAACAATCGTAATTATCAAATACAGCAAGTGTAGCTGTTTTGTACCAGAGGGTGTTTGGATAGAGGGTACAATTACCCTTAATCAATATTTCACCACAATACTATTATAACTGGAACATTACATAACAGCAACATCACATATTCGAGCACTTTCATTTTCCATTAAAAATTAAATTATTTGTTGTAACACATTTTAAAATGTGCATATCTTATGCTGTTTTAGTGTATTCATTCCAAAACATACCACCCACAACATGTGTGTACATAAATAAAGTTTCTTATCATTTATACATATATTTTCATAGCAATACTATTTCCTTTAGATATATAAAATGGAAAAATGTAAACATAATTATATCAAAATCATATGAGAGTTTATAATTGCCAGAATACTCCCTAATTGTCCTCAAATACTAATCTCTGTCCTATTGACAAACATTAGGCCATTGTTATTCATATATTTATGTACACACAACTCATTACAAAATCACATCCTCATACAATAAATGTTAATAATTTAAATCATTGTTATAAGTCACACAAATAGTTGATTATTGTCTTTTAACAGAAAATATTTCCAAATTCAATCACTTTGTGATTAAATAAACACAGTTGACATTAACGAATGATAAATGATATTTACGGAAGTACTACAAAAACAATAGTTGCGAGCATGCCCAGCAAAAGTGCAATGCCCTGCCAGACCAGACAATCTGGAACTAGACTAGTTCCTTAGAATAAAATTATAATGTATCAAGTGTATTACTATACATTATTTGCATTTTCGATAGTGTAAAGTATTATTATTAGAAGTCATACGTAAATTAGTTATTTTCTGCAACCTGTCAGTAAGTCTCGAGAGAACATTGCATTCAAACACTTCTAAATTGGAAACGAGCAGTGTAAGTGCTATGTAGTGCATCATGTCATAATTAGAAATCGATACAAATACAAAAATAATCACCTCAAACTCAGCTCTGTCGACTTCCCATTGTGATCTCTCGAGTTCGAATCTCGCCCATTCATGTTGGATGAAATGCAAAATGCCCGGTATTGAATAATGGACACTTTGGTTCGTTTCCTCATTTTGTTTATTATTTACACTGACTCCGATTTGAGACCCCACTTGCCCTCCGTTATGATGAGATACGGAGCTATCATCCATGGCTGTGGGGATTTTCATGACATGGCCACCATTACCGTACTTGTCACAGACCTATCAAGAACTACACGATGAACTAAACGATATCGAATGTTAGCATAACATTTTTAACTACAATCTAACTAAGGTTAACATAGACGACACCATTTAAATCACTCTTTAACAAATCATCAATGAAAAATATTACTGCATGACGGAATACAAAAGTCGAAACGACGTCCGTCCGCTGAACATCGCTTTTTTACTTTTTATTACATGCAATGTTGCCATAGTGAATATGCTTACCTTATTTTTTTTTCTTTTAATATTGGGAAGGCACAGAAAAATGTGCTATGAGTAGAAATAATGTGTTGAAAAACTAAAATCCTATAGTAACAAACATTAGTTCGTAATTATAAAAATGTTAAATATTGAAACAAAAACTAATTTTTTTAACTCTACAATCGTTAAAAATACTACGTCAACATCTATGAAGTACATATTATTCTCATTATGGCACGTAATAATTCTTACTACATTTTTAAATAAAAGTACTACTGTAAGCTTTTTAAAAACTGTTTTACGTAGCAATAACCAAAACACCTTCCACAACAACGTTTAACTGATAAGCTTTTTAAATTTAGTTCTTAACCAGCGGTCTTATTTCTTAGGTTAGAAGTTATTTTCTTATATAGTTACTACTAATATTACTGACTGCCTTGTTGGTCGAATGATTGTGAGCGCGACTGCCGATCGAGAGATCCCGTGTTCAAATCCCGGGTCTGGTACTATTGGATTTTTCTAGCTTAGATTTTGTAATAGAAATTTCTAGTAGTGGTTCGAGGTCTGGATTTGTGCCCGATATATGGCAACAGACACCCCTACTCCATGGTGGGACATAAGCGGAACGCGTGAACCGTGGGAGTATACTACACTCCTCTGTTACCTTTTAGTATTAATATTCAATTTAGCAAAGCAAACATCGTCTTCGACTGCGAACCGTATATGTCAATGTTAATTTAATTTCAGAACAGATTCTAAGTTAGGAAAAATCACATTGCTTTTTTTTTGCACAGGACTATATTTTTGTACATTGCTTAAATATTTGTTATACACATGTATATTACTTTTTTATTTATTGTAGTAGTGTGAACAAAGAACATTGATAGTCTTGGCTTTTTGTTTCATAGAGCTGCGTTATTTACGTTATGAATGCGCAGCAAACTCTTAATATTTTCACAGGTGAACCAATTTTGAAGAAATGAATTAACTATAGGAAAAAACAGGCTATTTTAACCAACTACTAAAAATGGAATACGGAATGAAAATTCGGGAAGCATTTGGCCTTCCGCATAAACGAAGTTGATAAAATTGAATTATCAGTCAGATTCCAAAGTAGGGCAGTACAGTCATATTTTTATACAAGTAACAAAAGATAAAAGGAGTGTAGGTCGCTCTCCTACGAGTTGGTCTGACGACCTAAAAAAGACAGCGGGGTACTGTTGGATTCAGGAGTACCGAGAGGAGTAGCGCAAATTAGGGGAGGCCTATATCCATCAGCAGACCTCCAAATGCTGATGGATGGATAGATAAGAATAGCTTTATTAGCTATTCAGGTTCGAAAAAGACGCGATCAAACATATAATGCAACAAAGTACATGTAGGTATTTATACAGTACTCAGTCTTATACAAATAATCTGTATTAGAAATAAAACTTCAGCTTATTTATTATCAGTATATTGATTACAAAACCAATACTCAATTGTACCTTATTAAGTCAATGCTTACTTAGGAATGATTATTATTCTTGCGAACGAAGTTAGAACTTAATACTTCAATATAGTCAACTGTAGTGATGTCATTTAATATTAAAAATTATATCTGCCTTTCAATTAGAATTAATTGGACTTCTTTGAATCTTTAGATGGCGACCGTGACCTGGAGCGCGACATCGATCTTCCCTTCGAGCGGGAGCGGGAACGGGAGCGGCTGCGAGAGCGGGAGCCCGAGCGCGGCGACCTGGAGCGCGTGCGGCGGCGAGACCTGGACCGGCTGTGAACACATAACCAATGCAATCGTACAACACACTTAATTAACCATATCTCCAAGATTACAGACATCTTTATCTGGGCCATTGACACAATTGTCTTTGGAAACAACATAAGCCAATAAAGAAATAACTCAAAAGTTACGACAAGCCCATCATAATAACACACTAAATTGATTAAAAAGCCACAACAACAAATTACCATCTATAAATTTGATCCAAAAACATTTAATTTTTTTTATAAAGTTGCAAATAACAATGCAACAACAAATTGAACATGATACTAAAAAAACACCTAATTTAAATAAAGATAAAAAATTGATAAAATCTATTAAATTTTGTAGATCTTAATAGCATGTCAGACATTTCAACAAATCATTAGTGTTGTATATTTATATACTGTAAAATATGTTTTCGATACTATTCATCACATTCATGCTAGATTTTTAATTAGTCCTAACATCTAACAAGTCTAGAATATAATCAATATATGTATTCATTCAAAATAAACATTGATTCGATTTTTTAAATTAACTACTCGATGCCAATAAACATAACATAAATTTGTTCAGAAATAATCAAAATGAAAGAAAAAAACTTTACTGTAAAAAGCAATTTCAACAAATATTTAGATAAGATAAATAATGTATAAAATTTCATTAAAATATTTCTCTGATGGTTTGGACCGAAACTAAAGAAGACACCAGATATATGGTATATATCGAAAGTATTGTAGTATGGTAAATTATACACAGCACATCCTGGTCAAATAAACCACACAAAACCTATGAAAAAAACTCAAAAACTATATAACTTATTGAACAAATCATTCCCAGCAACTATGAATTTATTTTAGACTTGTAAATAAAATCTGCTAGCTACAAAATAATAAATAAAATAAATTGTCACATTGGTAGATATGACAAATTCTAAAAATACCATATTTAAGAAACAATATTTCAGCAAAGAAACACATCAAGGCAAATGGTAAAATGGCACATTTTTTAAAAACATTTTCGAAATCCATTTTCATTAGATTTGATTAAAAATATTATAACTGGGATTGTGTGTGAAAAGCATTTGATTTTGTTTTATATTGGAAAAATAAGCTTTTTTTGTTTGTCCATTTAATACCAGCTGAATATTTAATAATAAACAACCTGCTAAATATACAGGCTAATTAAGAATTGAGCAAATTGATGTTTCATATTTCAGCAATGTCCTGTTGAAGTTGTTTGAATATAAATTTAAGAGTATATTTCAAATTGATAAAATAATAAAACTTTTGTATAGACTAGACAACTAGTATTTTGCACACATTTGAGTACACTGTGAAATTTAATAACAAGCCTGTCATGACACAAGTGCTCAATGACTTTAAGCATTTTGGAAATCCTATTGGGTCTAAATACTAGTATACCGACCAAGAACACACAATATATTTTATTATTCAACCTGAGCAGGCTTCACTTTTGCTTTTTGTTTGGAGTTTATTCAGGGATCCAAAATTGTTTCCCTGATTGGCCCATTTTGCTCAGTGCTCAAGTGCAAATAACATTCAATATGTTTATCCTATATTAAAATTATATTGTCATGCACTACTTGCTTTTTTGTATCTCATCATATAGCCCTCTTTGATTAAAAATGAGGCATAATGTAGGAAACCAATTTTTTTAAATATTATGTTGAGAGTGCCAGGCCAAGAATGACATTTAATTTAATAAAAATACTAGTTAATTCAACAAGAAACTGAACGTTTCAGTAATGATAAAAAATAAGAAGAAATTTCAGAAAGTTATTTTAGCTAGATCTACGCCAACTTTATATAACAATCCCAATATTCCTTAAAATTTTCCCCAGTGTTCTGGATTTGAAAGAAAATTCAAACCATACTTGCTACAGCAAAAAACTGAATAAAAATTTGAGTACAAGTGGATGTCTTCTCTCAACAAATATGGGTAATATTGTGTAACTCACTGAGTGCACGCAGTGATTACAACAGACGTGTGACACGATGCGGAGTACAAACACTATGCTCAATGCAGTTCTCGACAATTGAAGAGTGCACGTAGGCTGTAGCTACGTAGTTCGCAGAGCGAAGTTACCGTTGCGGCCAACTTAAGCGCAGTACACGCCGCGGAGAGAAAGCTACGTAGCGTAGACAATAAGAAGTGCAGACTCTGGAGAGTTCGTTCTCGGCGCACAGGCCAATGATAACCTATAACATAGTTATCATTGGTTTATGTGAATCAAAAGCAATGAAATGGAGTCGTTTCACCGCGAGTTGTATGTTGCTTGTTCCCACCAGCCTGTGCCATATGAAATGAGGTTCATATATTTCCATAAAGATTCCAAACATAGGTATCACATACACATCCACACAGGAGTGATAGGATGCCTGAAATTAAGCGTCACCTGCGGCGGCGCCGACGAGTACAGTCCCGAGCATAATGTCCACGATCTCCACAATCATAGCAGCGGTCATCATAGGGCCTGGGAGGTGGACGTGAGCGAGGCGGCGGGCCTCTTCCTCCATAGCCTCGACTTCCATTGGACATTTCTACGCGCGCACGCCTTCCACAAATTGTCCGCCCATCAAGTCCACGTATCTACAAGCATAATGCGTGTTAATTTAACGCTGACCTAACACTCACAAAGGCCATCATGGAGTCATAAATGAAAAATATGATTCACTTACGGCGTCTTCGGCATCGCGAGGATCCTCAAATTCTACGAAAGCGAAGCCGGGTGGATTTCGCGCTACCCAGACATTCCTCAATGGGCCGTAGTATGAAAACGCATCTTCCAACTCGGGTTTGCTGGCATTGTTACCCAAGTCTCCAACGTAGACTTTACAGTCTCCGTATCGCGACATAATCTGAAATAAAATCTTTTTTTTTACCGGAAAATGAAGCGTCGGTCGGTTAGGCGCAATAATGCTATTCTTAGTTTCTTACATCTTGTACGGATGATATTTTTCAAAACATTTGCTTAAACGCTTACACACGATTTTAACAATCTTAGTACATAGCCTGAAAGCTTCTTGGCTATGTTTATTCAAAATTTATTTAAGAACTTTAGCAGCAAGACAAAATGGCGGTCAGAACACGAACGAAAATGAAGCCATGAAGTAAGTAGGGATTAGTATTGCCAGATATGCAATTGAACAATATAAGAAAATTTGCAGTCTCTTACGAAAGATAAAAATTATATACAAATCCAAATCAAATAACTTTCAATTTGTAAAAAATTGTAGTTAAACGAGGAACCTTACATTTTGATTTATTTGTTTATTCTAATCTAGTTGTTAGTCAAGTTTAATATGAAACAAACTGAAATTGATGACTGTGTTGCAATATAAATAGTCAAATATAAATATTTTTGCTTAGAGTACTTGTCTTTTAAATACGTAAATACTATACAGTCTGCTAAAAAGAGTACGATGTGGTGACAACGCTGAACTCTTAATGTATTTGTACATAATTATCATGGGTACTGACCCATTACAAAATATTGAATTAAATAATTTCTTCAACAAAGAACATCTTGTAACAAGTGAACAGTGCTTTATTTACATATTTGCGATTACTATTTTTTATTAATGTAATTATCATGCACTTTTTAGAATTTAATTCACTGCTAAAAGCAGAAAACATATTTTTTTCATGAATAAAATTACGAAAATCTTTACTGCAACAAGTGTAATTTTGACAACACCGCCTGCCATGGATGACACTATCATAGAGATAATACATAGATAGAGTAGACGAGCTATAATCTAATTATTAATTTTTGTACTACTAACATAGGATAGGTTTTGTTATTAACACTCAATATGGACCTGTCAAATGGTCTGAAATAAACATTATTATTATTATAAGCGCGTATGTAAGTGAAAATGCCCCGTTGATAGAAAGAGAACGTACATGTGATTGGTATACGTGGTGACACGCGAACTTGCTGGCGGATACAATAATTTACAGAGAGAGACGAGTACCAAATTTATTCTCTTTCTCTCTCTATCGACGAGCGGCTTTATGATTGACTTGCCTACTCTATGTACACAAATCGTTAGGCTGTTTTTTTAACATTGCGGTGTGGCTAGCACTGAAATTAAATTTGCCTGAAAATTCTCAACACAAAATGAATATAATTGGGCATGCACGAATCGTAAACTAATATTGCAAGAGTACATTGCTTACTACCAGAATACTACTTACTAATTGCTACCAATTCAGTCGCCTCAATATATTACGAAATGACTGAATTATTTCAATATACAACGTCACTTCACGCCTGTAATCCCCGAAGAGGTAGGCAGAGGAGTGTAGTACATTCCCACGTTTACGTCCTATTATGGAATAGGTGGTCAGTCTATTGCCATACACCGGGCACAAATCCAGACTTCGAGCCACTACTAGACAATCTAAGTTAGAAAAATCCAATAGTACCCGACCCGGAATTTGAATCCGGGACCTCTTGTTCCGCAGTCGCGCTTGCAACCTACACGACCAAGGAGGCAGTTTTTAAAAATAATTTAGAAATTAAATTATAACATAAATATGATAGATCGTATATAGGACTACGATGCGTCGCACACACTGATATTTAATATGAACGGCATGACCACATTGTCATTCTGCATTCAGCTCACAAGATGCATTTCTATATCCTTCAAGACCTGTGTAAAATGCTATGTCTTACCATATTAAAAACGAGACGAAATGCAAAATAAATCATGATTTTAATAATCCCTAAATAACATACGTTTAAGCCGGTACTTATTTCATTATGTAAATAAATACTTGCTCATGAAACTTTTAATAGTAGTGAAATATATTTTTTAGTTTTGTATTCAGTTTCTACTGTTACTTCTTTAGTGTAGGATATTGAAAAAATATTTCCAATTAGTATTTATTACTGCTAAGCTTACATAACTATGTAATTATTTACACGAATAGAAAAGCTTTTTTACGCACTGACAATTATTCAAGCGGGGAGATATAAATAACGGTTTGTGAAAAAATTCTTATATTCACCAATGATTTTACAGATTATTATATTTAAACACACTGTCAACAATTGACGTGACACAATCACCGTTCTTAGTAGGTGTAGCCATCCGGCTGGTATCATAGGTAGAATCAAACGCTTATGTATTTTGCATTTTACATTTCTTATTTTTACATATTATGCATTTTGATATACATGGTAACAACCTCAACCCATCTGATGTTGTCAAAGTTCCCAATTTGAAATTTAAAATTATATTGGTATAATAACTTTCGTTATACTCCCCCAGATATAAATATATACACAGGATTAACAAGTAACTCAAAATAACAAAAATAAGATAGTGATAAACTGTTTAATAACACTTAATCTATTACAATGTTATAAAAATGGCGACATTTTACAAACGGTACAGATAACGTACCTATCTATTCATGCTTTCAGATTTGGTTCTTAATTATTTCTAATGTATTTTACCACCATAAAATAAATTTTGTGGGCTAATTTTTAATTGAGATCATATTTAATTATCTACTGTGCAAATAACTGCAATTGAAAACATCTCTTTAAATATATATTACGTTTATCCTGATATAATGTTTTAACACAATAGAACTACCATTAATACGTACAAATTCTAATAATACCTATATATATAATCGACGCAAATATAAAAATAATTCCAATAATCTCACCTAATCGATCTTACGTAACTAATAAGAATAGGTAATGATAAAGTTTTAATGCATTAATAATCATGAAATAATATATAACATTCATATTTCCCTGCTTTTTGGGGATAATGATAATATTTTTCATTGTTTGCAAATTATCCATAACACACGTAAGAAATTTAATACAAAAATTATGAAGTTTCGATTTAAAGTGGATTTTCAGGTAGAAAATAGTAATTAACACCAAAATTGAAATGAAGTAGCACTTCTTCAGTTGTAAGACTTACTAAGACAAATAAACGTTTACGGTTTATGTACATAACATTTTAATTAAATCCCCAATACAATAGAGACAACACTGCGGGTAGTTAAGAATTATTACGAGAATACCTATATTAACGAAATATAGTCAGCAAATATATAATCAAAGGTTTACAAGGTTGGTTGTGTGATATTTGAACATACTAATATTCAATTCAACCTATCCAATCCAACATATTTCTCAAACCAGTTACACATTTAATCATTTTAGCAACTGAAAACATTAGTGTGATTCTATTCTTCTAAGTTTTGGGAAACCTGCTTGCCAGTTTGTTACTTTAACATTAAAAAAAGTTACCAGCTCGTCATACATCCATTTTGTAGTAAGCCTGAACTTGTTTATTGTATGTTTAATTTAAATAATAAATCCAAAAATTTCACCTTCTTAAATATTTAATGTTCTGTCATTTATTTTATTAATTTACATATGTACGATTTTTATAAATTGCACAAAAATTTAGGCCATAGTTTTTTTACTTCGAACCTTTTTATATTACTCTATATGTTGAAGTGAAATTAAAGAAAATACATATCAATGATGTAAATTAAACTTTTTTATAGTAATATAATGCATACATGTTATTGTTTGATTATAGAGACATTTGATATGAACATCTAATGACCCATGTTGTAGATACTTAATGATTTTTTGTGACTTTTACATAATGTAACATAAATATATGTAATGTGTATTAAACAAGCAAAATTATATCGGAGGCTTTGACAAATAAGACTTCACAAAAAATAACAGAAAATAGCTATGGGCTTATATTGCATATGTAAATACATTCTTTGCACTATGATTCAATGTTACTACTGCCACCATATAAAACTCTAGTTTTGCAATACTAATATATCATTACAAATAGGTCATTTAATTAGCATTAAAGTAAAAGATTATATTTGCCTTTTATAATAAAAACATCTTTCGAAATTTTTTTAAGACAAGACCTGGTGTTGTTATGTAATATTAATCTTTCAAGATTTCAATGCATTCTGTTGGGTATAAACAATTTTAAGGATGATAGAAATCAGTCGACACACACAGTAATAGAACCCTGTGGTAGAACTATATGAGTAACTTGACAATTTTAACTAATTGTTATTTGGCTTATTGGGGAACTTATAACCTCTCTTTTTTCAACATAACATTTCAGTGCAAAGGCAGATGTATACCTGGGCATTACGTGGTTCACATTAATTGATTATTTATTTTAAAAGTTTGTTTTTAACAAATGATAACATGAATATATGTATAACAGAAGCTATATTATATATATATTCACTGAGCAATTTACAATGGGCCTCACTGTGTAATACACTGAAATCCATAAAAATATAAAATTATATAATACTTGCAGCTATCATTCGCGTTTAGAAAAAGATTTAGACATAAGTTTCATAGAATTGGTTGATTTTGATATTTTTGGGTAATGATTGAAGTTCCACCATTTTAAGCACACAATGTAATTGCACGGTAACAAATTAGATCTGTCATTATCACATCATTTAGGTGAACGATAGCAATCTTAGGACAATATAATTATTTTGATTCATGCAATTGGGGCATGTGTTAAACTTTTCGTACTTTATAATTCATTAAATTATATATATATTAAGAGAGTGATTAATGGAGAAGAAGCATGTCAGGTCTGTAAGAATAGAGATATTTGGGACTTGATGTTTCGTGCCTACCCCTTAAGAGACCTGACATGATGACATCATAATATTTATAAATACAACAAATAAACAATAAAAACAAAGATTGCATGTGTACCTAACATCCCATACAAAATATAATAACAACACAAAACTACTTAACCAGATATCGTCAAAAGCTCTTTCTAGAATGATATGATTAACATTTCATGAAGAAATGCAGTTTTCCCTGAACCACACAACCACAATTGCCTCATAACTATCAGATCTCCGGCAATAACTTAAATCATAATTTACATTGCAATTTACGAACAACAACTGCTAATAAATTTATTAACAAGTAACTTTGCATCTGACCTATTAGTTTTCTCTATTTGTAGCAAGACTTTAAAATATTAAGGACTTCAAAAAAAATCCTTATCAATACTCAGTTTCTATTGAATTAATGGAACAGGTTGACTTCATATATTAAGCAATAAGAAAATGTTATGAATTTTGTTACTTTCTGCAATACATACGCCTTTATTTATAGTTGCAAAATATTGAGATATAAAATATAATATATATCCGTATAAAATATCGATATATAAATTTGTACACTCAACTCGTACACTCAACATAATTCTATAAGCTACACATTCAGTACACAACTTACACAATATTCTTTTCCTTGGTGTGATTGTATATTTCACACAAATGATTCCTCACAAACTATGCACAATAAAATAATATATAACTTATCAATCTGTATTTAGAAAAATGTTCAACTGAGCCTTATATACGTTTATCTGGTGTAAGAAACGATATTAAATGAAAATATCACAATATTACAGATAACACATAAAATACTAACAGCAAGCGCTCAATGTGAAACATTAAAAAATATTGCAATCTAATTGCATAAATCACTTATACAACTACTAGTATTATGTTCGCCCTTAGACACGAATTTAGAATCTTTGTTATTGTATGGCTTCGATCTGTCAACAATCACAGAATCGCACCATGTTGTTTGTCACCCAACGAGCAACATTCACCAGTCGTTTTATTCGCCCAAATGACTAGGGTAAGAATTCAAGCCCAAACTGTCAACAAGTTTTTATGGCAACTGCTGTTGTCGTTTCCTAGGCCTGCGCTGATGGGTTTGAAGCTGTGTTTCTAACTGGGAGGACTCTTGTTGATGTTGCGTTTCTTGGTGCACTGTCTCCTGTTGCTTCTTTTCAGGTCTTTTGACCAAGTGTGCATACACAGGATATTTAAGGGCCGTTCTAAGTTGGTCATTGTGCTCCTCTAGCGAGTTAACCGCGTAATGTAAAACAAGCTCATTAAGGGTTCTGAAACAAACAATTACAACGCAAATAAATCACCATGTCTTAAGCTTATCTTATAGCTATGCTTGCTTACAAACCCGCATTCAATTCACATTATGATTTTTTTACAGTTAAAAGATATTTATGTTCAAATGGCTGCTACCTACAGCTGTGACCATGCTAACGTGGATAATAAAAGATTTTTCCACTGTAAAAAATATCCTATTTCAACACTGATAATAGGTTATCAAATTAGATTTCCCTAAAATTGACTAGAATAAGTCTAATCTTAGACTTTGTTGGTAGATGTTTTATTTTTTGGTGTTTATATAATTTTCTTTGTATTGTACGTATTGAAAAAAAATACTCACAATGAATTCGAATGTTTTATTCTAACAATGAACATGGATTTTTCACTTAAACCTAAATTTTATTCACCCATTATCTTGATTAAAAAAGAAACGATAAATATGTTTTGTGTTTCAATGTACTCCAGGCCAATGTAATCTACAGATTAACCAGTTTGCCCTCTAATTGATTTA
>DWFY01000033.1:0-14364 GCA_018246875.1 Creonpyge creon creon | reverse complement strand
ATGAGGTTTTGTTTTTTCGGTTTCATATTTAAATTTTAAAATGTTCTCATGTATTATGCCAGGTTTTATTCTATTGTGTACATATTTATGAAATTTCACGTAACACGCGATCGGTCGTCGTACGTTTGGAAGCGATTAGCGATCTATTCGGCGTCCGCTCTCAATAGACGCGTCTGTATATCATCAAGTACAAATTTAGGAGTTATGGTTAATTTAATTAATACAGTTTCAAGAGATACCGTCATCCCACCAACAATTTGAAGAGTAACTCTCATCGCCGCCGTCTCTAGATCAAAACGCTCCGCGCATTCCGGAGAACTGTACAGCACAATGTAATTTCTGTGCCATTTCGCAAGGATCTGTTCGTTTTCGGTTTCTCGTTCGATCAAACACACCACTCTTCCCCCCACTCTCCCCCAGCCCCTCCCCGCTCCACCTCCTCTTCATCAAAGGTTTAGCTTTAAAGATTGTTGTTTGCCTTATAAAAAAATGTGATCTTATGACGATTATATACTTAAAGGATGTCGCAGTACGTTGCGGTCGCAGGCGCTCGTGCGTTCATTGGTCTAACGATTGATTGTACAATCCGTTCCGCGTCCCAGACCCATCCAGACGAGCATCTCAACCATCCAGTCGGTCAAGTTGCAATCCACCTTGCGTCGTACGCTACCATGGCCACATTGGCGCGGTGCGAGCACATTGGGTCTGCGACCGTGACTGTTTATGAATGAATATGCCTTGTTGTATAATAATAACAAAATGAATTATGTAATATAAGACTTGACAATGTGCGGTGTAACGATAGGGACAGTGGATACGTGTCAATTGCAGACAGTTTGCGGTGCGAAGAGGGCTTCATTAGCGTGCATCGACCCTCCGCCGGGCTCGCGTGCGAATATTATGAGCCATCCGAAAGAAATGCTCCTTCATAACAGTTTACAAACTTCCATACAAGTAGCGTGCCGTGTTTCGTATGCACTGTGGCGTATATTTTCATTTTTATTTACGACGTAACATAATTGCGTAAATTGTTTGGAAATTTGTTAATTTATTATTATTACATTTAATATGTATGTTACATTGAACTAAAAAAGCCCTCTCCGCAGATATAATATATTAACTTTCTTTTTTTTTAATCAGTCTTAAGAAATTGTTAGTTCCACAATAATTAAAATAATATATGTAAATTTTTTCTTATCTTAGTAAGTAAAAGATCTCATATGTGAAATGATTTTGTTTTGTCTTTTTTATATTTTGATGAACTTCAGAATAGTCGAGTTGATTTAAAGACAACCTATGTAAAATAAAAAAAATATTGATGTATATAACATTGCGTTTTATTTAAATTCTGTTTGTTTATTACGGATTCGACTAAAGTTAAAATGAAATCTCGAAATACTTAAGAAACAATTTATTGCGTCAAATAATAATACACAAAATATTCCATCTTTAAATTAGTCACTTTGAGTAGGTAGACACAATTTTAAAAATGCTTCATAGTCATTTAACTATAAATATATTACATACATATTATATACCTACTTATTGTAGAGAAAAATAACATTACTTCTATTACATAAATTCATAGAAACAAAATGTTTCAGATGAAAAAAAAATTACCTATTATTACAGTTACGTAATACACGCTGGTATATGAAAATCTTGTACATGTATATATATATCTTCACATAGAGGTTCCACAACATTATAATACCTAATACAAAACATCATATCAACACGCTTAAATTCGCATAACGATAGCTGTTATATTACAATAACACGTGGAGACACGGCATATTACATTTTATAACAAAAAACTGATTGAACTTCACGGAGCTTATTAATAAAACAAGACACAAATTCCCGCGCAATTCGCTCATACAAAATGGCGGAGACATTTGTCGTGTTCCAATTTTTAAACACTAAATTGTCAATAACTCCATAGAAAGCGTATGAATTGAACGTATTGCACTTATGGAAATGGATGGACATCATATACTATTCAAAATAATTGATTCATAATTAACAAGTACAATAAAAATAAGAAAAATATGTTTCAATAAGTGTATAAATAATTATTCCTTCAGTTACCTAGAGTTGCCAAACATACTATAATACATAACTCCCATTTTCTCTTTTATACAAAGAATTTCTAGTTAAAATTCCTCGTAGCGGCTAGGAGTCTGGATTTGTGGCCGGTTTATGACAATAGGCTCACCACCTGTTCCATGGTGGGACGTAAACGTAACCAGTGAAACTCTGCCTTCCTCTTCGGGGATTACAGGCGTGATGTTACAATTCGCTCAAAGGGATTTTGGCTTCTGTAGTTTTAGCCTTATTCGTGTGACTGCAAGTGCGGTAAGCGAAATCATGTTTATTTAAACTACGGTTTGATTTCTACAGATAATGAGAATTTTCAAAATGAATGATTCGTTTAAGTGAAAGTTTTGTATAGCAATGAATGTGATATGAGTCAAATATCTTTTTTGTGTCCAATTCAATTGTACAACTTGGTAACGCAAGAAGGCGTTTTTTAAATTTGTTTCTCTTTACTGAATGTGTACTTGTGCCTGTCCACTGATCTGTGTCCAATCCAGAACGTGATCTGGTAATTTAGCGACCATTGAAAACATGTATAAAAATTGACATACATAAATAACTACGTAAACGTTTGTAGTATCAATGGTAAGAACTTTTAACTAGAAATTCTAGTTAGAAAAATTCGATAGTACCCGACCCGGGATTTGAACCCAGGACCTCTCGATCGGCAATCGCGCTCGCAACCACACGACCAACGACGCAGTCAAGCGAATTGTAATAGCTATTATCCTACACATTTGTAATATGTATTACAGTACAGCTAGCACATTGATGAACACATTCAATTGACAGTCCATTTACATAAATATTAACAAATTGTTTATAAAGCTATTCTATTCTATTGTTTAAACAAAAAAAATGTATTGCCTTTGCACAACATGTTATGATTGTCTAAAAGTAATATAATACTTAATTTAATGTTATGTTGTTCCCAAAATTAACATACGATTATTTATTTGCTTAGCTCTTTAATAACAATGAAATGGGTGGAATAAATAGAAATGTCTTATCGTCTGTACAGGCATGTATTAAATCTCTGGCTCTTTCGTTTTACAAATGTGGTGTTCGGAGTCGTGCTTCACTTAGGGGTCATCCATAAATTACATCACTCGTTAAGGGAGGGGAGGGAGTCCATCAAATGTGTCACTGTGTAACAAGGAACGGGGGGGATCCTAGATTTCATGACGTCACCTTTCGAAATATAACATATCTCAGTATTGTTAAGTTTATGGAAAAACAATTTAAATGGAAATAAAAATAATATCGGAGGTGCTGTTTTAATTTAATAACATCTAGGTGTACATTTGCAAATTATGTGATGTCACCATAGGGGGGGGGGGGGTTTGTATAAAATTCATTCAATTCATGTGACGTAATTTATAGATGGCCCCTAACTGCTTCGGTATTTTAGTACATAACAATTCAAAATATGTAGTATAGAGACATTCTGATCGAAGCGCCGAAAATACAGATACAATGGAACATATCTATAAAACCATTTGAAACTAGACAACACGTTATAACATCATTAACACTAGCGCGACTACACATACAAATATATACATACATATATATACCTATAAAATCCATTTCAACAATTACACCCATTATGTGTCTGGCAGGTAATTTTTTTACTATAAAATTGCAAATTGTTTCTAAGTCTATCCGATGTAAATAACCGACAATGTCTTATATAGCCTTGAGGTCAGACAGCAGAGGTAGAGAGAGTACTGCAATGTGGCAGAAATAAACAGGATGAGTGAATTTTTTTATATGCTGGTAGTTTTATAGGTAGGTACGTTTTATGGGATTGACTATTCAAATTGATATACAGACTGTCTTTTGTTTGTTTCATTTTATGAATAATTACCATGAAACAAGAAGAAACAATTATATAAGGAATTAAATATGATAACGCAACAGAACTGGCGAAATATAACTCGCGAAATGTTGAGCACATTTGAAAACTTACAAATTTGTGAGTAAAAAATGTACCGTGATTCAAGCAACGTACAGCGCCATCTCTTATCAATTAACAAAACATCGTCACATCTGCTGTCGGCTAATTGCAAACATGTCATAGTCCTTTCATATTTAGCTATAAAAATACATATTCAATATCATTTTGTCGATGGCCGCAGGTACAATGCATATACCACATATAGTCTTATACATAACAGTATTAAAAATTCAGGACTAAAATATTAACAAGGGTCCAATTGCTACCAAAACTTATAATTGACGAGTGTCTTTATAAAACCAAAGCACTCTCGAAGCAAGGCTCTATAAAGCGCCTCTGCCTCGGCCCCTGCCTCTGAAGCCGCCTCTGCCTCGCGGTCTCGACCCTTTACTCGTGTTAGGGGGGCTTTTGGGTCGGAGAGCTTCGATCCGCTCAGTGCACCCGGTGCTTTCTTTACCTTCATTGAAGTATGAGGCGTAAAGTTCAGCGTTGAAGTTGGAGTTGGTCAGCTCGTGGCCAATAGTGACCCAGCCCGGACGGATTGTGGAATCGCGGCCGAAAAGATGGACTCTGCAACATTATAAGGAAAGAAATAATCAAAAATAATTAAAAATATGACTGTAGCACACTTCATCACTATATGAAATATAGCGACCCACCCCGGCTTTGCACGGGTGCAATTAACATTTAAAAAAAACTGCTTGAATTGAGAATGCAGGATTACTAATTATTGTTAATATGAACAATTAAACATCGTCTAACGATTTTATTTTCTAAAACATTTTAAACTGATGATATCTTTCCAATGGAATGACAAAATTAAATAATTTAAAAAGTAATATACAGGTACTGGACCAGTCTTGAATATGAGGTAATTTATTTTGACAAGGATTAATATCACGGTATAAGTAATGTGCCTCTTCTAGTGGGAGCAGTTTATTTAATAATTACAATAGTTAGACATACGGTGTCGCGACACTTGTAGATAATTATGTGCTCTACAAGCCGTAGTACATTATTTTGTTCTATTATCATTAGTTTTAGCAACGCACGCGATGTAAGGAATTTTATAGGTCTTTTACTATTTGGATTACACTATTGGAGTTTTAGCAGGGATCCCTAATGTGTTTTAAAATAATATATAGCGTATGTCACTCAGTCACAATGTAACATTCTACTGGTGAAAGAATTTCTAGAATGAGATGAGTAGTTTCAGACTGCTTCGTTTGTAGAGTGATTGCAAGCGCGACTGTTGATCGAGAGGTCCTGGGTTCGAATCCCGGGACTGGTACTATTGCATTGTTCTAACTTACAATTTAGTAGTGGCTCTGAGTCTGAATTTGTGGCCTGGTATATGGCAATAGGCTTGCCGCCTATTCCATAGTGGGACATAAATGTAACTGGTGAAACATGGGAGTGTACTACACTACTCTGCCTACCTCTTCGGGGACTGTAGGCGTGATGTTACGTTTTAAATCAATAAATGTTCATGACATTGATCAAAAGTACAACTGATGGTGGTCATTGGTCTTAATAGGATCTAATGAATTATGCTAAAGCCTTTACCTACGGTTATTTGAAAATAATTTCCACATACCTTCGTCGGCCTAAACAGAAGTGCTCCATAATGTGAAATATCTCGATCGGTTTCTCCGTGCTACCGAACTCGGGATCCTCGGATATAATCAGATCTATATCCACATTGGCATGTATGAAATCCCCATCGACCGACCTTCTAACCGTCCCTTTGATACCCATGAGGCAGTGTTCCTTTGTCCTTTGGAAAACTGCATTGTGTTCCAGGTTCTTAGAGTGACCGGGGTTTTTAATGTTCGTCTTGATCCAGCAAATGTCTTCGCATCGACGAAATCCCCACTTTTTGAGACATTCTCTGCCCATGTCTAGACCTGCAAATATAATAAAAAAATTCTGTAATTGAAACATTTTCTTAAAAAGTTACATTTATATTACGCGCATATACATACATAGTATACACTCACGACATATCTAAGTGTTGTGCAGGGGAATAGTCAAATCAATATATCAAGGACATAAAATTAACAATCTGCATCCAATTTCGGGTAGCGCAGGAATTTGTGTTCAGATATCCAGGTGTACTAAATTTAGTATCCTTGAATCTTAGTGTGTCTGCCTACTATACCTTTTGAATTACCACACCACATAATGCAATCGTACGCTTAGCCACAGAAATAGGTGCAATTGTTATTCCATGACAGTCACACCTTAGACACCATGATGTACCTGTCATAAAGAATTAAGAGGGAAATTTACTTTACGATTAATATATGGTTTCTTATAAAACGTAACATCACGCCTGTAATCCCCGAAGAGGTAGGCAGAGGAGTGTAGTACATTCCCACATTGCACCAGTTACGTTTACGTCCCAGTATGGAATAGGTGCTGAGTCTATTCTATGGTCTATGGTCCCCGGACCTCTCGGTCGACAGTCGCCTTTGCAACCAACACGACCAACGAGGTAGGCAGAGCTCTTATAAATAATCCAATGGGTTTTATATAGTATCCTGCCTTCCGAACTGCCACACCAGAGGAACACAAAGGACCGTGGCTGCGCGATGTGCTGCAGCTCCAGTGCCAGCACGTCCCTCCAGCGCCAGCCCGCGCCCAGCGGCGGCTCCACCAGTATCACGTCGAACTTGCTGCCCATCTGCTTCAACTCGAAGGTCTACAATAAAGAATGCTATGTAGTCTTCAGAATGTAGTATTGTTTACATAAAATAAATACATATTTTGAACTTCTAATTCATCATAATTAACATCAAAATCTTATCGAAATAGACTGTACTCATTGGATTTGTATACTCCATGTGTGCTGTCGACGGAGAGAAAAATGCCAAAGCAAAAACGTTCTTTTTCAGGTGTAATTAGGTAAGCTACAGTGTGACTTTAGGATGAGAACGAACAAATCAATACACAACTAGCTGGTTATGTATGTCAGTATAAAAGAGCATGCTACTTCTAGCCTATGAACATATTATATGGTGTTACATAGATTATCAGCCTAAGCCTTTCTAAAAACAAAAACTCTTTTTGAACTATTGAACAGAAGAAAAGTATAACTTACATACACAATTTAAACATTGAGTGATATATAATTTGAGTGTTTTAAGGTAAATGGGCATAGAGATAATATTCATTCAAAAATCTTGCATAAGTGTCACAGGCATGCAACAAGGAAGTAATTCCATGTGATTGTGAGGCATATAATATATCTATGTCTCAAGAAATACTACAATTTCATAGCACTGATTAATCTGACCAGATTATTATGGTGATGAAGGAGAAACAGGTCATGGTGTTTACTTTGGCATATGGATATATAATTTTGAGTGGAACTCAAATGAGACATGAATTCTGAAAAAGTATAATTAATTTTGGGGGTTAAATGTGGAATACCTGAATGCAAGCACTACATGTTTATGGTTAAAGTTGAAAGGTGATTTGATAAGAGCAAGTATTTATTTTGATTCTACCAAACTAAAGTCATAATATTATTTATACAAATTGAGTTTTGTAGTTATAACCTGTTATGTTATTATCATAAACGTTATTGTACACCATAGAAAAAAAACAAGCAAATTCTTCCTAACAACCAGCTCTACAGAAGTTAAGGATAGCGAGATGTGGATAAGGTGAATATAACAGCTGTTAAGATTAATAACATAACATTACGCCTTTATACACCCCGAAGGGGTAGACAGAGCAGTGTAGTACACTCCCACATTTCACCTATTCTGTAATACGTCCCACCATGGAATAAGCGGTAAGCCTATTGCCATACACCATATAAGTTCATATAAAATTAATATAATGTTTTAACGTTGTTCCAGTTATTGACAGACAGCTCAGTGCAACTGGGTAAACATAAATATCTTCCAGCACTTTTTCAAACGCTATTCGATTACAATATACTGACGAAGATACCCAAAGTACACTTTTTACCTTGGACTCTTGCTAACCACGGCAAGAAAGTTTCAATGGTATATTTCAATTTTTTTTTTGTTGAATATTCATTTTGATTTCCGCACATCAATGTGGGACTTTAACTCGTAATTTTTGCATACACCTTTTTTCTATTAGGTGTCAAGAAATCACCTTATTAAATAAATTTAACCATATTCCAACCTGTAATAGACCTAAAGTTATTAACTTAGCTATGATGAGTAAATATTAATATGTTTTTATTGTCATGCCGCCAAATACTATAAGCAATGGCATGATTAAAGGACGATAGTTTTGTGATTGATTGAAAGTTGATTATTTGATGAAATGTAAACATACTTATTTTCCTGCAGATGGACGAGTACTGCTTGTATCTAGTAAACATTACACAAAAAAAGGAGCTGCCATGCCCTCCGGACTATCTGCCTCTCTTGTGGTATTTCTTTAAGCCCCACACGTTCTCTAAGTCATCCAGGGTTATCCCTTTGTTAGAGTAAGTATCCCATATATTCGAGATATATACACATAGCTATATGTCTCTATTTATAACTTTCATTATTTTTATCATTATAATCGTCACGCCAGGTCGCATATGGGGCAGGTGGAACACACTCAGTGCTAAAAATATCTCTATCCTTACAGACCTGATGTTTTGTCTACATTTCTCACTCCCTGGATACAGGCTCTCCGGTTTCTCAGACTTCCATCCTCCCGCATCAGTGTGATCATTTGAAGAAATTGCAACATTTAAAACATTCCTTTTATATAAAATGTAATTTAAATTTTTAGACAATGGATACCCGGCTGTGGTATGTGGCTTATTACAGGACAAGACCCACCAGACACAAATAAAGCTTTATCTCCTGGTCGACATGATGCGGCTTTACCTCATATGACGGTTTTCACGGAATTCGGTGACCTGAACTTGCAACAAAAGATAACAGTATTTAAAAGGTGATGGCTCAATTTATGAATTTATTAAAAAAAAAAATGTTTATAGTAGTAAAGTGACATCCAGACAGTAGCAAGCAAAAGCAAAACTCCATTAGACTTCTAGTCTAACCATCCGTCTTTCAAGTTTCCAGTAGAAATGTTGTATCTTCATATGGAAAAACTTGTTCATGTTCATTACACTAAGAATAAATATAAGTATGTTGAATATTTTGCAATATCATTAAAATCGTGAAAATTTTTGACAAACTTGTATATGTGATATTATTCTCACTTAAAAAAAAAAAAACCCCACCCAAGTACATATTTAGGTTTTCAGCCGTCTGTTTACCACGACCCAAACTCTGTCCAATATCCCAAGATAATTATTATAATAGATTGTTTTGTATGTTGCATTATTATGTAATATTATGAATGTGTTATTTCAGATTCATATCATGGCCAGAGTTCGAGCAGTGTCCATTCAGAGTGACAATGGAAAACAATTTGCCCAAGTCTGTGTCGGCCATTGAAGACGATGGAGATAAAAATAGTAGAATCGCCGTTCACCTGGATGACAGCGATCATTCGGACACAGATAATGAGACGGAAAATATATGATAGGAAATAAAACATTGTACATAAAGGTATATGTTATTTATCTCGTTATATACATTTCAACAAGAAAGAAAGTAACTAAACATGACTATAAAGTGTCTCAAGGTTATCATTGCTGAGTGTAAATTAAAGTTAACGATACTATATGAAAATCAAAAATGTATTATCCGTTTTAAATGTTACATATATTTTATTCATTAACATAAATATATTCTCATATTAAATGTTACATACATATAACAATTTCATTGTTGGTAACAATACCTACAGTAGTATGAATGTATTACAAAAACAATGACTTCTGAAAGAAATCAAATGAAGATCCAAATTATGCAAATTACTTTTCAACTGTGATGATTTACGATTAATTTACATTTTGTACAATATTGTCTTTATATACATATACCGAATTGTACAACCAAAATAATAATTTCAAAATTTTACAAACTAAACATTCGATAGATATAAAAGTGTCTTTTTTTTACACCTATTTTTATATTATTCAAAATACATTATATTATTAACATCTTTTATTACAATTCCGAGGTAACCATAATCTTGTTGTTATTGCTTTTTTTCTTTCAACACTCTTTTTGATAACACCGTAAAAAGATCATTCACTCTACAAACAAGAATATAGAATAATAAATCACCTGATCATTGCCTTATTAATAGCCTGGTCATTGTTTATTTAATTCATAAAAAGGGAATAAATGTAAACTTAACATCACACCTGTAATCCCCGAAGAGGAGTGCAGTACACTGCCACATTTCACCAGTTACGGTTACGTCCCATTATGGAATAGGTGGTGAGTCTATTGGAATACACCGGACACAAAGCCAGACTCCGAGCCACTACTAGAAATTTCTACTACAAAATCTAATTTACAAAAATACAATAGTACCCAACCCGGAATTTTGAACCCAGGACCTCTCGATCGGCAATCGCGCTTGCAACCAACATGACCAACGAGGCAGGATAGGGAGGATGCAAGGTAGGAATAATAAAATCATAAGCTTTGAGTGAAGCAGAAATATTTAAAAGTAATAATGTATTATAACAAAACCCCATATGTTGCAGAATCATATTGATGGTATATGTATTGCAACTAGAATTTTGATAATTGATATGTCGAACAACGGGCAGTTGAGGTATCATTTACCTGAACAGTACAAAAGGAGTAAATTGGCATCTAAACATTTTGAGATCTTACACAGACCTAAACGGTACATTGAACACAAAAGCATGATATAGGAGGACACCAGTTAAGCAGGTTCACAGTCGTGGATGAGTATCACAAAGTTCTAGTTACTTCACTTCAGACTATGGGGACCTGTTGGAATTGAACGCAACTTCAGAGTTTACGAATATGCTTCTCAGATGATTGCAACATATTGTATGTTTCTACAGGGTGATTTTCATTGAATTAAAAGATTCCATTTCAATTTTTCCATTCCTTTGGCAAAGATAAAAGGAGGAAAACGACCAGCAACAATTACACATAATAATATTATGTTCAATACTATAAATATAACTTTAAGATTTCCTATATAACTTAATGTTACGGCTACCAAAGTTGAAACTGTACATAACTTACTGTTTTTTATTTTTATTTTATGTATAGTTTGAATTATTTATTGCTTCATTAATGGAATATTTACTAAAATAAATAAAATAATAATACTACCATAATTTCAACCCTCCACCAATTTGATATATTTACAAATACCTTAACATAATATACCCTAGTTAAGTACATATATGCCACACTGCGGATAAGGTGCCGTTATAAATTTTGAAAATGTTTCTCATTGTATACACCGCGGTTACTGGATTTGGGCGTGACATAGTTCAATGTTGGAATATCGAATGATATTTGATTATTTTTTGTTGGAAATTTGTTTTGACTGGACGATTTTTGCATATTCAAATTTGTGTGAACATTGAAACTAATTGTATTCAAGCCATTTTGTGGTTTCACACTAGGACTTGACACAAAGTCTGTCCATTCGTCGTCGTCAGCAAACACTGGCAACTTTTTCGCCTGTGATTGTTGTTGTTTGGGTTTGCTCGATACAAAATCTCCCCAAATATCATCATCAGATGTTTCACTTCTGGATGCGTTCATATCCTTGTGCGCAGGAGAAGCTAACTTGCTAGATCCTCCCGTACTGCCATCTGTTTTTAACGACTGCAGACTTTCAACAGGATTAAATCGTGACAAGTCTTGCAAATCAATTCCCGGGTTCGGCCAATTTATTTGAGAGTAACTTTCTAAAGATAGGGGCTGTAAAATTTGTCCTGTTTTTTTATGACTTCGCTGTGACCCACTTGTGCTGGCAATAGAAGGTTGCAATAATGTATTTATGTTTGGACTGGCTGAACTTAATACTGGCGATGACTTGACGCTAGAGTTTTTGACTGTTGAAGAATTTAGGATTGCTTCTTTTGACTGGACTATATTAATATGATCTGTTTTGGAATGTGTAGTTGGAGAGATCTCATTAGTGTCCGTCAAATTTTGAGGGAAATCGCTAAAATTATGGTGATTAATATTCACAGTATTTTGAAGGGTACTTTCCGTAGGGACGACTGCTTTTACAGTAGGTGCAGATTGGAATGTTTCAAAGTCGTCATCTAATGTATCTGTTTTAGATATTGGTTCATCTTCCGGCTTACTGATCTGCTGGCTGCCAGTTTGGTTAACTGTACTAATGTTTTCATTCCATGAAGAATTAGATACGAAGTCGGAAAAATCGTCAAATGTTTCTTTAACTTCGCCAGGAGCGGGCCAATTCAGTGCAGGCATTACAGGTTCAACTTTAATTGGTTGCAGTATTTGAGTTTGATAATCTACAATCACTGGTAAGGTACCAGTATTAGTTGTGGCTTCATCTATTTTATTATCCTGATTTTCTGAACTGGTTACACTTGCGCTACTAATAGGCCCTTTGAAGTCTTTAAATTCCCAATATTCCTCGTCGTTTTCGGTATTATTCGAAGATACTTTACTATTTTGTTGAGATCTCACCTCCTTTGTCTGAATATCTTCAGATTGCTGTGGCGCCAAAACAGTTAGTCCAGGATCGTAGTGTATGGTTTTCGATCTGGGTGTTTCTGAGTCTGTCGGTGTGAAAATATGCGTGTCTGGTAAGTTTATTTGGCGAATTGGCTGCACGTTTAAAGTACTCGAATATATCTTATTCATTTCTGGTGGAGTTACATTTGTAAATACATCTAAATTTGTTGGTCTTGTGGTCGCAGAAACTCCGCCTTCGGTATTACAAGCTGAAAACAGACATTCTGGTGATTAGCACGATATACGAGGTTCATTAAATAATAATATGTACAAAAAATAATTTTTAAATTCCATCACGCTTAACGAGCAAATTGCAAAGTGATTGTCACAGAATTTTGTTTTATCACAATTGTACATGAGATATTTTACGTAACTAAAATGTACAATAGCGTCCTATAAATTGATAGTGCGGCTAAAAAGACACAAAGGTTGAACCTGGTGTCACCCCTTAGGCTCCAGTGTCAAACATCAGTGATTAGGATTGCTGTTAATTTGGACAGATTTGGCAGAAAAATTAAATGGACCAACATCATTCATCAAGAATAATTGCCCAATAGAGAGATACGATTAAACTCAGTTTAGAACTGCATATTTGGATTCAGTTGCTATTTTAGCTACCTTGCGACATAGTAACAAAGCCAGAGATGATTATTATGTATACTATATATTATATGTACATTTAATCACCACTGAGAAAATTCAATCAGTTAATGTGCTCCAGAGTGAAGTGTAGCTTGGCACTTATACCTATGCTAATCTTTTTATATTATTGAACTAGTTTTTAGGTATGCTAGCAATTTGATGTTATAAGGTTCCTGCACTGTCTCAAGTAAACTGAAAATAATAACCAACCTAAAATAGGAAAACTCTCACAGAAAGCAGCCACAAAAGATTTCATACTGCAGAGGATTGTTTTACATGTTACCTACTTCACCCAATAACAAGAATATAAAAGTAAATATGGCAGCACAATTACCAACTTAAACACAAATAATATAAGATAGTATTCCTCCAAGATTCAGTTTAGTACACTCCTACAATAATATGAGCATTACAGGGAAATATATATTTAGTGAAAAGATCTTATGAAGAACAAATGTATAACTTTCAAGAAATTGTTCCTCGGTGCATTGCATTGCATGAAATTTTAATGTATTATTACAATATGATAAGTGCAGTTAATTATCTTATTAGTGCCACTTAAGCCTATATTACTTACCATGTGTCAGTAATTCGGATATTTTCAATGAGGAGTGTTTGTGAGCCATTTGATCTAAGGTAGCCATTAGGTGTTCTAAGTCAAGGAGTAAGGCTTCAGCGTAGGTGTCTATAGGATATGATGTTCAGACCAAGCGGTTAAGATAAAAGTGAATGTGTATCCGTGTGCAAGACATGCAAAAGAATTTTACATTGGTGAGAAAAACTCCATAAAGCTCAGTTTGTTAGTAGCATCTACACACATCGCAAACCGAGCTATAAAATTTTCCGATGACAAAGAATCATTGTTAATCAAATAGTTACATTATTAAAATTGATAACATAGCTTTCGTAGCGGCAAAATGAACTTTACTAATGCTTATTTGTAGTTGTAGCTGTTCAAGTAATACTGGTTGTGAAATAATAATAATAATATCTTGGGACATCTCCACACACGGTCATCTGATCCCAAAGTAAGCACCAAGAGAGCTTGTGTTA
>DWFY01000032.1:0-14422 GCA_018246875.1 Creonpyge creon creon | reverse complement strand
GTAAACAACCTCTAGACACACGACGTGAACCACACACAGCATTAACATCGATTATTGATATGAGTGTCATACATAGCTGGAGTAATTACTTGGGCGTCAAGGCGGTTTGTGAAGAAAACTTCAATGGATACGAAGTATAAGGTATCGTGGTACGCGATCGTGAGCACTCTCCTTATACATTTAGGAAGCGGTTTTGTTTATCACACGATCTATTATAATCTCAATTGTTTAATACTTCCTAATATGAAGACTTGTAATCCTGCCGGAAACAAAGCAGCTTTGATCGATTTTTGAGCGTCTCTTAGTTTCCGTATATGAAATCATTTGTATTTGAATGTTCGGCCGTAGACGCTATATATTCTATAACAGCGATTTCCTGTGCTCGGTTTGACTTAATTTTATTGCGCTAATGACTACTTGGTTTTCAACAACGCCATATTAAGTTTAACTTTTTGACTGGTTTGCGAAATTACAAAATGATGTGTTTATTAACGGATTTCAAATAAATAATTTATATATAATGTTCATGTGCTGAGTGCCTTAATGCGTTTGATTAGAATAAGCATTACAAATCATGGTTGTAGCACTCCGAGGTTACTGGGTTCAAATCCTGACTCGTACCTTTTGATTTAAAACGACATCGTGAAAATACCTAGTAACATCTTAAGTTCTCCATAATGTTCTCTAAGGCCTCCAAAGGGGGCTATTCCATTTTTTGCCAGCGTGGCATACTATGGCTTCAACCCTTTTCATTTTGAGAGGGGACCCGAGCCCAATAGTGGAATGATAAAGTAGTTGCAGAACTAAAATAAGACTGATTTATTTATTTATTTATTTATTTATATAGGTCGCCAACACTCTTAACACTAAAATTATCTATGTCATATAATACAGTGCAAATTCCTTGATAAGTGCTAAAGTAATTATAGGCAACGACATCATGTAATAAACATCATTGTCATGTACTATTATAAATATTACAATTGAATACATTATTAAATTAATATTTTAAAACATTACAAAATTACAAGACAATCAGTAAAATTTATTAGAATTAGTCAAAATTAAAATGTAAATCAGTAGAAATAATTGATATTAGTAACAAAAATTATATTAATTATAATAATTTTAATTTATGTGCTTAGCATTTTCTTTTTGAGCCTGCGTGTATTATCGAAAAAAATATCGATATCTCTGCTTTTCGAAGTAGTGTTGTATTCTCTTATTAACCTGCTTAATGGAGCATTTTGCCCCAGATTCGTTTTACATGGAATATTGCATAGAATATTGAATCTGGAGTATCTAGGTAATTTAATAACTTCTGACTATATACGATATCTTCCGCCAGTTTTTTATTTGTTTATACTATAGTATTTTTCCATGTAACCAATATCTGTTTCATTAGTTTTACGTTACAGTTATTGGAGGCTGTATTCGATTTACCTTCGTAGGTATTAAATAATTCACGTCAGAACGGATATTCTACAAGAATATTCAACAGAATATTCTACAAGTCGAACCATCTTCAGAGTAAAACATCCCAACAAGAGTCACCTCAGTTGTCTGTGCATATAATGTTGGAACAAGAAGTGCTACTTGTCCCTACCCGGCCGCTATTAGTAACCATCAAGATTATATAAACGTGGAACTGCAAGCAGTAGTTTCGCGGTTTCAACCGTACATTTGACTTCATTGCAACGTAGTGTGGGTGTTGTTCCTTGCCCATATGTAATTATAAGTGATTACTTGAGGCAAAGCAATTAGACTCACGCATAGACAGCCGTATTGTCGTTTAAATTGATTGCATAGGTTTCTACCAAGTTTAGCGTATCGCCACGACAAGATAAAAACTCCGCTGAAAAGATATGAGAGATTCGTTACCTAATTCTGCACGTTATTTGTAAGTGTAAAAAAATAGCTTAAGTAATTTTGCTCATACCATATCTGGATTAAATAACAATTTAAGATTTCAAATTCAATATGTATAGCTATTGCGAGAATAAGCTATTACTTTTCCAAGAGCAATTTCTAAGACAAATGAAAATTTCTTGTCGAAAGTTCGTTTTACGTAATATAACATGTTATGTCAATAGGAGTTAGTGACACGAGAAATTAATTACATGCGTTAATTATTTCAAGGACGTTCCATTATTAAATGTATTTCATAAAGGTCACCGTCTTTGTTCGGTACAATGTGAAAAGGCGAAGAGGTGAAAATTTAATTGGAAAACGTCTTATGGTCTGATACTTAAGGTCCGCCACGGTTGCCATATTGTTTTATATGAATTGCTAATATCGCTAATTGTTTTATATGAAAACGATATACACCGATCGAAAAATACTTTCAAGTTCACTTATTTTATTTATTATAGTATAAATTCTATTGTCGTCTTTCCACTTCCAATACATTGTGTTCTCTTTTGCTGTTATATTCTAAACAATTCATGTCAGGTGTTATGATACGAAATAGAATACTGATTAAGTATTTTTTGCGAAACTTAAAGTAAGACGCTTAAGAGTAAAGAGAAGTAAAACGCTCGTATCAGTGTGAAGGAAATTTAATAATAACAACGTAACATCACGCCTGTAATCCCCGAAGAGGTAGGCAGAAGATTGCAGTACACTTTCACGTTTCACCAGTTACGGTTCGTCCCATCTTCGAATAGGAAGTGAACCTAATGCCATATACCGGGCATAAATCTAGACTCCGAGCCACTACTAGAAATTTCTATTAGAAGATCTAAATTAGAAAAATCGGGATTTGAGCACAGGACTTCTTGATCAGTGGTCGTGTTTGCAACCACTCGACCAACGAGACAGTCAAAAAATTAATAATAATTGAAACAATATTTTTATAAGCATTTTCAGTTTACGCTAGAAGAACACCTAATTGAGTATATCGAGGGTATGTATATATTAATACAATCACATATTCTTGCTTACGCCGCCTTAAATTTCAATTCGCGTATGATGAATGTACCGCTTTTACGAGCTTATTATATCTCGTCGCGTATGATGTTGTGAATAATTTAATTATTTAAAAGGAATTGTGTTCAATACGAGAATTTTATGAATATTATCTATTATATCTATTATATTATATTATTAACTACCTACTTAAAGATGCTTACAAAATGTGCGGAATTTATAACCGTCTAAATGTACGTTTAACTTGTGTATCCGTTAAATATAACATATTAAATAATTCCCATAACAATAACAGTATTTAGTCCGTTCTCTTTAGTTTTAATCTTTTGTCGTATGAAATCGTTTTTTATATTACAACAAAGTAATGAATTTAAAGGGCAATACAGTATTTTAACTTCATAATTAAGTTAATTAAAGTTTTGTTGATTATTAATTATGAACATAAATATTTAATTTAGAATTAGTGAGCCTGAGTATAATATTACAAAATTATTTACTCATCCCAAAAGCTCCACTCAATTTCGTAATAAAATACAATCGTTAAATCGGTGACGAATTTCAATGATTATATTTCGTGACGCGGAAATAAAGCTTAAGATGATTGGACGAAAAAAATATTGAGGATACATTTATAAACCGGTTTTTGCCACGTAAAGAGTTAGTGAATTTTACGTACTATAATGTATTAAATTTTGTTTTGTTTGACCACTCCTATTCGATATGTTTAATATACATATTTTGTTCAATAACACGTCTTAGTTGATATTCCTTTTGCTATATTATATATAAAAGAGTGATAGGCTAGTGGTTTGAATTTCAGCCTCTCACTCCGGGAGGCCGGTTTCAAATCCTGGCGCGCACCTCTTTACAAAATGTGCGTTTTAAGATTAAATATCACTTGCTATAACGGTGAAGGAAAACATCGTCAGGAAACCTGCACACCTTAGAGTTCATAAAAAAAATGTTTTCTAAGGTGTGTGAAGTCTACCGCACTTGACCAGCGTGGTAGACTATGGCCTTAACCCTGTCATTCTGAGAGGAGATCCGTGTCCACCAGTGGAATGATAAAAAAAGGGTCGGAAGAGAAAGAAATATAAAAGATGCGAAGTTTATATAAATGGTTACATGATACAAACATTGTAGATTGCAGAAGAACCTCTGGTACATTTAAGTAATCCGCTTTTTAAATGTTTTTCAAACTTTGATACTGAATTGAAAAAGTATTATTATTATTATTAAAAAGGCAACTTAGGAATTATAACAAGTTATAATTGTGTAATTACAATTTCTAGAACCATAATTACTTGCGACCGCTGTGACCTTTTATACACACCCAGTGTCAGGGCGCCATAAGGAGCCATTCTGGCTAGCTGCCTTTAATGTTCTTGTTGAATTGCTCTATCGAACACGAGGCGCCATTATGCACAGACCTCACTTGTATTAGGAAATGTAAAGGTAATAAAGATGCGAACAAAAATAATTTCTTGCTATTAACTTTAAACCGTGTTTTGTACGTATTCTTAATTTAAAAAATAGGATTACAAACTGACACTAAGAACTAAGCCTATTGATATCCAGTAGTAGTTGTCATATTCATTTATTGTTTGTTCATTCGTATGTTCGTCATTCATACCTTCGTTTGTTTGTTCCCTCGTTTTTTTGTTCATGGTTCATTTATTTAGTAATGTACATACGTACTCGTAGTGTTCTACGTACCTATAATTGGAAAATATCTACGGTGAAAATATATAATAAAATACAATAAGCAAAATCTTATATATTAATATCGAGCATCGAACTTTGCGCCCCTTTTTACGAAAATTGGGCGACCGAAAGAGTATGAAACTTGGCACAGTTAAAGTTCATATGGAGGATGACTGCAGAAAGCTAATATTTTCTTAAACAATAAATAAAGGGGATGGAGATAAATTAGATGGAGAAGGAGAATGAGACGTAGAATGAGATGGATAATGAGATAGAGAAGAAGAAGGTGACGGGGAAGGAGATGGAACAGGAGATGGTGATGGAGAAGGAGAGGAAGAGGGTGGAGGGAGAAGGAGAACTCTACAGTTTTGTTCCGCTGATTTATTCAATGAATATACTTTTCCACAATCTGTAAGCTATTTAAATAATAAGCGTTTCGTATGTAAGCTTTGTACATGGTTATCTGTGACATACCTACATGAATTAAACCGGCACTTTTTAATTATTATTTTTTGTTTTTACTTGCTGAGTACTGTGTTTTCTGTTTGCTAATGAGTGTTTATGGGCAGTAATAACCACTAATCAAGCAGTATATCATGCGTTTTGGCTATTTATACGAAATGAAAATAGCTAATCAGTATGCATGTTGATTAATGATCTATAACGAATGTATAATTTCCAGCTTGTAAGTAGCAGCTGCAGCAGCAATATTGTTTGGAAGTATCTCGTGAAATACCTTTTATGTATAATTACGTTTCAGCGTATCCTGCCTTTAGATATAAACTTTAGCAGAGTCTTAACGATTCTGTAGTGTGACTAACGTATTAATCCGTTAAACCAAAACAAAATAAATCAATTGTACGCTACAAATGACGTAGGCGGTTTATGTGACAAAGACAAAGGCAGAATTGTCCCATGTGACTGATAATCAATCAATGAACCGAACGTTAGCTCTTCAATTTGTGAACAATAGCACGTGCGCTTTGTGACTCGCACCGTTTGTCTCTAAGCTCTTCGCTGTAGTGAAGGATGCTTTTATTATTAGCTATTTTACGTTAAGAGACCATTCTGGATATAGACTGCCTCGTTGGTCGTGTTGGCAATCATGAAATCAAGCTTTAGCACATTGAATATTTAAGTAACTTCGAATTGTATTTTATTCGGATACGCTCGCTCTATTTTTGTAGCAATTTTTTTTATAAAACACCTTTCTTCATACTTCACTGACTCCTACAGTCAATTCTGTACTGCTACTCAAAGATGCAGAACACGCTTTCAGCGAGGCGTGTTTCCTCAAACTACGGGATCTTTAGTTCCGGTGTTGCAAGCGGAAACCAATCTCCTTTTCAAATAAAATGTAATCAAAGTGTCTCATTTTGATCATGGAATTACTTGATCCACTTCTCTGACATTATGTAAGTACCAACGGCTCTTCGCATTAAAAATAAAAAGAAAAAGGATTATAAATGACAATATTTATACATTCTGGAATAACTCATACAGATATTTTTACAGTTCGAAATACATACTTACATAGAAACATTTACTCAATACAGAACAATTGCTCGAGTTCATCGTACATATGTACATTTGGTCAGGGTGGGAAGTGATCTCACAATCCCGAGCAAGCAGCCAGGTTTACTGACCACTGTATTCTATTCTGCGTATTGTAAATAAAACAGGTCTTAATGTGAAATGTATTGAAAGTGATACTCAACACTAGAAATCGCGTAAGAAATGTTTTTCATTAAAACAGACAGATTGACTAGTTGTTTGCTGCATGTTTCACGTGCTGGCTTCGGAAATTGATTGAGTTCGAGCAAAAGTTCGAAGTTCCAGGTTGAGTATTGTATAAAAGTAGCATTAGGATATTTTTGACTACATTCAATTTCGTGGCCAAATACGGACGTTTGATCTCGTTCATCGCTTTCAGTAGCGAGGAAAATAAATGGAATACTCACAGGGTACAACAGAAAAAAGTGAGAAATCTTAAAATAGATTGCCAACAAGGCTTTGATTTTCTTATTAACTTGACATGAAATGGTACCATTTGAACATTTTCGCCCGCTTTAAAAATGTATTATTATTTTAATATCACGGCAGGTTCTTTACGGGGTAGGCAAAAAACACGGAATGCTCAATATCTGTATTTTTACAGACTTGACGTGCTTTTTCTACATGTATTTAAATGTGTTTAAAATGTATATTTTGCACTTATATATGTATATTATGGTACGTGTTGTTTTATTCTTGTATTATCTAATTTTAACAGTAAATCTACATATGTACATATAAATCGAATCATCAAAAGGATTTTCTAGTTCAATTTGATGTTCTACTCAAGGTTATTTGTCAAGAACACTCGCTGACATGTCTTTCAACACAAACGATAACAACAATTGTTGAGCGAATTGTCAGAATTATCATCAACACCTTTTGTTGTTACCCTTCGTGTACAGGTGTCCAAGAATGAGGAGGTTTAGAGTCGTCTATTTTATCATGATGATTAAGTGTAGGGTTTCGGATTTCACATTCTCTTACTTTCCCATTATGTTCTTTAGTGCATGTTCTATTTAATACAAAAAAAGTTACAAAACTTCTTAAAGTTCCGGCGTGCTAGGATTCGAGTCTCAGCCTTTGGTAGTGTAAGACTCAAATCTGAACCGCAGGGCTAACACCGCTGTCAATAACAAAACCGTAAAAGTAAAATAACCTTACCTATCTGCTTTGTTTTTAGTTTGTTTTTTTCTGGATATTATGTACTTGCACCAATCACGTGATGTTGTAGAACCTATGGCGTAAATAAATCTTTTCTATTCTATTCTAAACGCGTATACCTTCTTAAACCTACAATGTTTTTCTCGTTGACAGTGCTTGCGATGCAGGGTTATAGGGATCTTAAGGACGTGCAAAGCATTGTTGGAGACCTTTTCAGCTAATTTAAACGCTGCCGGAAAAAGACACAGCATTTGAGCTTAACCCAATGTGCCAAGTATGATTATTTCCATGAGCATATATATACATTTTTGAACGATTTCTGTCGTATCATATTAAGCATGTAGCTATGTCTCTAATGCGTCTATTAATAAAGTAGACGAGGAGTACGCCTGAATAGATATAAATATCAAGTAACTAATTTTTTTCTATCATAAAGTATTTGGAGGTCATTTTGGAGTACAACGAAACCTTTGCAAAATTTGCCACAAGCATTTATTTATCTAAGGGTGGATATGTTACTACATACATAACTTTACGAGCACATGGTTGGTTTCTCTATCAGTGATTGGGTGTAAACTGGATATAAAATGATAAATAGACAATGAAATATTACTAACCATTGCACCATGAGAGACCATCTGGCGGTTTAAATTTCGGCCTTTAGTGCTTCGAGGTTTAAATCCTGACACCCTCCTATGGCGTTGAAGAGTTACGTGCGTTTTTTTTAAATTTAATATCGCTTGTTCTCTGATGATGTTTTCCTTCGGCGTTATAATGACGAAGGAAAACATTGTAAGGAAACCCACATTATGTTCTCCACAATGTGTGAAGTCTGCCCACACTATAACTATAAGAGAGAACATACGGAGTCGTTCAGAGATGCATTCATCATGCATCAAGTATCCAACAGTGGAAAGATACAAGGGTTGATGTAACAATGAATTCGATAAATACAGGGATCGGGTGTGTCCAAAAATACCGTTGCTAGAAAATTTGATCGGGTCTGTAAGAGACATTCAATTTGTTCGATAATCTAAATAAATATCTGCTTAGTCCGCAATATACGCATTCCTCTTGTAAAAAAAAATAAAGGAGAAGAAAATGGAAGTCGGTATGTCTGACGTATTCGAGTTATGCAATAAAACAACATTGAATCTCTCGTTGAGACTAGACGCATACTAAGCTACGGTCGCGACTTGGTTCGTATGAATCAAAACTTAATCGTTTTCACGTACAGAGTTTTATAAATGTTATTTTTATATACAAGTTAACTGCCTCGAAGGTCGAGTGGTTGCAGGCGCGACCGCTAATCGAGAGGGCCTGTGTTCGAATCCCGGGTCGGAAACTATTGGATTTTTGTAACTCAGATTTCCTTGTTGAACTTTTTAGCAGGGGCGCAGAGTCAGGGTTTGTGCCCGGTGTATGGCAACAGGCTCGTCATCTAGTCTACGGTGGGACGTAAACGTAACTGGTGAAACGTGGGAGTGTACTACACTCCTCTGCCTACCTCTTCTTAGATTACAGGCGGGATGTTACGTTTTTTATTGTTACGTATATACAAAGTATTTTATAGATGATACTAATAAGTAAAGCAGTTTGCCGATTTTAAGTTTTCTTTCAAGAAAACAATCATGCAAATATGTACTTAACTGTAGAAATAGATAAGTGTTTTACCAGTTAAAAATACAGAGAGTTTAACCACGTTCAATGTTTGCTTGTGTTTAGTGAACGCGCAACATAACAAACAGTGTTAAAGACTCAGCCTGACACTTGACCATGCAGTCTACAAACTTTAGAGCCATTAACAGAGGGAAAGTGGTGAGAAAAGTACCTACTCGACGCTACAATATAAATTTAATTGATTTTATATTCGTAACACAGTTTTGTTCCAGGCTTTGTTCATTTTAAAGGTGAACAATGAACTCACTGATTCCTTTTAATCTTTAAGCTTTTCGGCTAGTTATTTAACATTAAGCGTCTCTTATCAAGGCACGTTTCTTGAAGAAGACTAAGTTTTGCAAGGCTCTGATAGGTAAAATAGTTGTTAATCATTTATTTCTGGACTTAAGTTCACTCGTTATCTCTCTGTATAAGTTTAGAAGTAATTTCAAGGTGTATGTATTGTTATTTGTGTAAAGTAGCAGGGCTCACAGTAAGATTTGCATGAGCGGCCGTAACACAAATTTCATTTAGATTTTTATCAATGTCATTAAGAAAAATGTTACTTAATAGGTTTCCGAAAGTATTGGGTAATGATCAAAACAGAAATTGTCTTGAACTTTTATGTATAAACAACTACTACAGTGAGCGACAGTGTGTAAATATTATATTTTATTCTGTTAGAGCGGCATATATCAAGACACAATTTCTATATGGCAAGTGTTACGTCGGCAATATGAGCTGTTTTATCGGGATTTTCTGTATTATATTCAACCTTTATTCGCCATATAAGGTTTCCGGGATAAAATTCACTTACGAATATATTGATAAGAGTTTTATTATGCGAAAATGTGTCGTAGCCTGCGTTATAACCGTTTCGTGAGGGTAAGTATGAGTTATTACAGGCATTCCTTTTGTGCTGCTTGGTTGATCTTCTTAGAGAACTAGTATGTCAGACTTAAATATATAATATATATTAGAATCCTTTGTTGTCTCGAGTTGTGTAAGAACTAGTGTTATTTTTATTTTTGCAACAAATAGCGTTCGCTTTATGTTTTGTTGCAACGCATTTGTGATTGTCGTCGGATGAGATTACATCTATTTTTAAAGTTTGTCGCTATCCGCCCGCTTCACAGGACGTAAAATATTTTCTAAATCAAGTGACGAGTGGTTTCAAGCGCGACTGTTGATCGACAGGATCCGGATTCTAATCGCGGTTCTGGGTCTATTGGATTTGTCTAACTTGAAATCGACTAGTCTAGTCGTGTCTCGGAGTCTGGATTTGTGCCCGCTATATGGCAACAGGCTCAAACCCTTTCCATGACAGGTCCTAAACATAACTGGTGAAACGTGGAAGTGTACTTACCTCTTCGGAGATTATAGGCGTGATGTTACGACTAATAAACGAGCTGGCAGCAGTCACAAGAAGTCACTGCCATCCATAGACATTTGCAACCGACCTTGAATAGTACTGTAGGAATAGTTAAGGTCAGTTATTAGGGTATAGGATTATTAGTTAGTGTTAAAGTAGAGACAGGACTGCAGGAATAGGAACTGACTATTCATTATTTTGTGCTAAAAATTACACGCCTTTTGAATAATTTAAATAATTTTTACAGAGCATTTCGTTTAAATATAATTACTTCTCTTAGAACGTAGTGTTGGTATACTATATCTCGTTACCGTGATAGAGTCGTCTACCTATTGTAAATGTGGTTAACGTATCTCTTAGCTCATAGCTTCAGTGTATTTTTCGTAATGTTCAAACACATGTTTTTGCGTCGAAGATCACACAAAGACAAAAGGACATAAAGCGTCAAATGTTCGTTTAACATTTACGTCATTTAATTATCTGCTCGGTTGGGAACCGGAATATAAAATATTATAATGAAGATAAACAGTGATATCATAATATCATGTATAAACTTGGTAAATTTGTTTTAAACCAGTTCCAGAAACACATTTATATAAGCATATTATGATAATTATTTCACGTACACATCTGTCGAGAGCCACTATGATAATTAAATTTATATTCGGGTGGATGTTTGTTTGTTTAGTGGTCCTAAATCCTGAATATGTTGGAAACTAGAGAGTAAACACGATCCAGATTGTACCTTGTTTATCATAATTTGTGGTTTGTAGGATTTAGTATTAAATATACAATGTACCCTTTGCCTAGACGACCAAGATCAAAGATAGGAATATCTCGTAAATAAGAGATACTTATAAGTTAAAGCTTAACATGAATGAGGGAATGACACGATCCATTTTATTCTCAAAAGCATCCTAGAAACCTTGACATTATTCAGGGCTGTTCTACTAACAATAATTATAATTAGTCACACATGAAATGTTATATCACCGCATGTATCTTTTCTGTCTTTTTTAAATTCTAAGAATAAAAGCCATATTTTAGTATTTAAATAAAAAGTTACGCCACCAAGTTCACTCCTCCAAATAATGCTAATCTAACTTCAGAACCTGAATGCACCTATGAATGTGATAAATTTGGATATTTTTCTAAGGTTCTTTCCTTTCTTACCCATAATTCTCTAAGGAAAGTTTATGCGGGATTTTTATGAATTTAAATCCTTAAGGCAACCGTTTAAGGTATTTAAGGAGGTTACTGCTGCTCCATTTCTACTTTTTTTCGCGTCCTCGGAATTAAAAATACCGACGCGCTATTTTAGGTCCTTGTTTTGTAAAAATAAAACCAAGCAGAGTCCTCGCGGGTCCTTATATTCTAAGCATTATTGAGACATCTCCGCAAATGTGAATACTAAACTTGAATTTAAAAAACCGTTGCTGAACTAGTACACCGTTGTTGTTTCAATAAAATGGCAAAATGATAAAAAACCCAGGCAACATGTGGCAAAAAGATAATATGAAAGTATTTCTCAATTACCCAGAAAGCATTCATCATTGAGTCGTTTTAATACTCCCGATGAATTTTTTCTCATGTTTCTACTGGGGACTCGTATAGACTCATCTGTTCTCACAGCTGCGGCTAATTTTTAATCAAGTATATTGAACCAAAGGACATCCGTACAGTATGTGATTAATTGAGAAATGAAATTTGGAAGTGATGGTTACTCATTAATTAACATTAATAGGTCAGGATTTTAGATCTTAAGTATATTTGATTTTATAATTATTATATTATAATGAGAAAATTATGTATTCATATTTATGACCTTGACACCAACGGGTTAAGAACACACCTTTAGTATTAATACATTTCATAGAAAAGATAATGAATGTAAATGTAAGATCACACCTGTAATCCTCGAAGAGGTAGGCAGAGGAGTGTAGTACACTCCGACGTTTCTCCAGTTACGTTAATTATGATAATGAATATAACATACATATATAGGAATATATATATGTTATATTCATTATCATAATAGGTATGTATGTATAGATTAAAACACTTAACATTACATCTGAATGCCCGAAGAGGTAGGCAGAGGAGTGTAATACACTCTCATGTTTCACCAACTACGTCCCACGTTTTAAGTCCCACCATGGAAAGGGTTGCGCCTAATATTGTATAGGTAAAAAATTAACTAATTTAATTCGATAACCGAATAGAGTAAACGTAAGTAAATAGAAATCGTAAAACCATCGGGCGGCCTAATCAAGTGAGAAATAGATGACCCTTGCAGACTTGAGGCCTGTTACGAAGCGCTGTTACCAAAGATAAACTTCTTGGCATGTGATGAAAATATTTTGTCGAGCAGAAAATTGCGATATAACAATATATGAGCCTTACTCGTGTTGAAACATATTTGCCAGCGGCAACCCTTGTTGCATCAAAACTGTAGCGATAACAATTTTGAAGAACTTATTTATTTATTTATATAGGTCGCCAACACTCTTAACATTAAAATATTCTACGTAATATAATACAGAGCAATTTCTTGGTAAGTGCTAGAGTAATTATAGGCAACGACATCATCATGTAATAAACATCATCGTCATATACTATTAAAAACATTACACTTGAATTCATTATTAAATAAAATTTTAAAACATTAAAAAATTACATATAATACGTAATGTCATAAAAACAAGACAGCTCACACACAGATCGGTAGTATTAATTAAAAGACCAACTGGTCACATCGACGGACCGTTTCCTCGTACTCTGTCAATTAACACAACGAATGTACCTGGCTGGACGGAAGAATATTATTTGTCATGTGACAAAGTATAAAATGGGAAACGTGGAAGTAGTGCACTCCTCTGCCTACTTCTTCGGGGATCACATGCGTGATGTTACGTATATGTTACCTTAAAAAAGCACTTTTTTTTTAATTAGTGGACATTTGTTCGCGTTAGTATTCGAGTTCCAGTCCCACGGAATGGAAAGCTAAAATATAGACTACTAGATTATCGCTGCTAGAAACCAAATCGACATTCCCGTCTCTGTAATAGCCAACTTAGACGTTATTATAAGGTACGAGACGCTGGAATACACTGTCAATCAATTTAACTACATAATTGTATCTCACGATCCAATGTAACAGTGATTATAGAGGGCGAGTCAATATTCCATTTTTATTAACGAAGCTACCAAGAAAAATTATCATAAATTTAAAAACCACGCCAAACTGGCAGCCTTATAAATAATTTTGTTCATGATGTCCTGTGAAAAACGTTTATTTTACGTTGCCCGTGTACGTATGACATATATATGAACGTTGTCACGACGACCAAACTGAAAAGTGATATTCCAATGTTGGTCTTAAAAATAATGTTAAAAATATGAGTATCGTATATTTGTTCAATTTGAGCAAATCCTTAATATCGCATTCAGTCCATGCACACTATAATATAAAATATAAATGTATTTTGTTGGTTTTACGTTAAAATTCAGTAACGACTGATAAATTAAATAATTAATTGAATTATTTCTTTAACTTGTTAATAATAGTTTAATCTATGTGTTGACTGTCAATAAAAGAGAAAAAAACTGATGAAGAATTCAATTAATTTTAAATTACCACCTTTTTTTATTAAGTAATTTGTTTATGTAATTATGAAGTGTAACTAATTTAATTTCTATTGCATGTAGTGTTCACTTCAAGAAGAACATTACACGTAAATACCATTTCTGTAGACAGATATTTATGATTATCCTGCAGTGTTGTGTCTAGTTTAGTGAACCAATTACATTATACAAAATAAATTAAGTAGTCCATATGGTGTGTTGCGTTAACTTTTAAAATAAATTAAAATAGAAGTTATGAATTGTATTAATTTAAATTTTATGCTTTAACTTTATGGCTGTGACGCTTTCAATGTCCAAAGGTAGGCAAAGATCTAACGCGCAACCGTGACAGGTCAGAAGAATACTTCATCATCATCATCATCAACCTGTCTAAGTCCACTGCTGGACGTAGGGCTC
>DWFY01000031.1:0-14543 GCA_018246875.1 Creonpyge creon creon | reverse complement strand
AAAGGCGAAATGGCATATAGGTGCGACACGATAAAGAAATACGTGATGTAATTTTGACCCTTAACAAAGACAAGTCTTACAAACTTGACTACAATATAGAACCTTTCGATATGGTCAAGCAACAGCGCGCGTTTAAATATCGATTCCGACAATCGGTTTTAATTTTTATGAAGTGTTATAAGTTCCTAAAATAATAATATAAAATTATTATAATATCTTAATCCGGTCATTGGTACGGTAGTAACATTGTGAATCGTATGCTGGGAATGTTATTATTGTAGTAAAATTAATTTTTACAAATGAACACGAAACAAAATGAACTTCCTACACGCATGTCATTAACAAATTACAAAAGCTATTAACTGCTGTTAAGAGTGCGACGCGAGCAAGGACGCGGCGTCAGTATACGTCATAGCTGTTACACACAACGAGTACCTACGGCAATAAGCATGGCGTTTTTAATTAATAACAGCTGTTTTGTAGCTCTAGTATGTACGCGTATTCGGAATTACAGCTGAATACGTTTCGTATTTTATGTGGTTTGCACACGTAATTAAGCAATAACTTAATGAGAAAATATGGCCCAATCACCAAGCTCTTGGCATCTGATTTTTCTACATGTCAATATACGGTTTTATTGTGGCTTCCTTGTTCAGCGTCCTTATAACATTTATTGACGTATATATTGTATGACATATGTACGCTTATCTATGGCAATTTCGATGTATGAAACACAAGAGTCAGGGTTAACAAATATAAACACATGAAAGATATCAACACCAGTTAAAAAAATAAATTCTAGTGTTTTTATTAATTTTTGAGGATTCGTTTCAGAAAAATGTGTAAAAACATAATATATAAAGGCATTTACGTCCTAGCAGTTTCGGGCGCGCCCGTCGTCGTAGCGAGCGTGCTCTGATCGTGCCATTACCGTCCGGAGAAAAAACGCCCATTTCATACTCCTCCTTTCCTTTGCCATTTAAATTCCTATGCTAATAGAATTTGAAATTCCCCGGAATGGGTTAAGATTACCAAAGCGTGTTGTAAGAAGGGGTGTACAAAAATGAAGTGGATTCTATAAACGATAAAATTGAAACGATTTAATTAGAGAAATCTCCGTCTACGTCGTTGCCGGCAGTTAATTACAGTTTCTTTAATTGAAACTTCGTCGAGTTTATACCATGTCTACGCTAGTAAGCAAGTAGACTAGTCTACATACAAATTGTATTGAATCTCAGAAATGTATCATTTTATAATATATCTCCTTTATATAGCAGTATGTAACACTGATATATTTTTAACTGATCATATTGTTATAATCATTACACTAATCACTGGGTTTGATTATTTTTTATAATATATATGATAGTATATGAGGCAAAATCTGTAAAGTTTATTCATTAGCTGTCATGCTCGGTATAACTATAAATTTTGTTTATGGAAACCTAAATTAGGAGTGATTTTTTTACTAGAACATCGTTTTTGTCTCAGTATTCTATATATTAATTATAAGAGAGAGACATTTATAAGAGTATTCCAAATTACCTACGAAAGAGTTATTTATGAAGACCAAACTTCGCCGCCGTCAATACCGACACTTAATTACTGTTGGACTAATTGAAACTCCGTATACAGCTTATCGCGTCTGCGCTTCGAGAGGAGCAAACTTTGCTAGGAAATGTATTAGGAGGTATACACTTTCTACACATAGAACATGTATAGACCAGAGACGACACGTGAATATAACGAATAGAGAAAACCTTAGATTCAAACCCATGAAAAGAATAACAGCGAAATAATTGTCCACGTATTGAAGACGAACATTTAAATCATTACCTACAGTGTAATTTTGAGTTACATGTCATTTGGTGATTGGTTTTTTTCTTTTAGGTAAACTAGTATATCTTAAGACACGTCATTTAGGAGAGATGAAGTAAATTTGTGCTTAGTATATTTCGGCGTTGCCTGCCTGTTCTGTACGGGACAAGACATGGTGATATTATAATACATTTGTGCCCAATACTGATTTACATAAGTTATGTGGTAATATGAAGAGAAAAACTGCCTCGTTGGTCAAATGGTTGCGAAGGCGACTGCTGAGCGAGAGGTCCTTGGGTTTGATCGCCGGTTCGGGAATTATTGTGATTTTCTCACTTAAATTCCTAGTGGTAGCTCGGAGTCTGGATTTGCGCCCGGTTTATGGCAATACACTCACCCCCTATTCCATGGTGGGACGTATAACTTAATTGGTAAGACGTGGGAGTATTACACTCCTCTGCCCACCTCTTCGCTGAAATACAGGCACGATGTTGTGTTTGTTACAACGAAAAAAAAGGTTATCGCTAGGAGGTTCATCGTAAGTATAAAACGATAGTTGTAAACTGCCGAATGTTTGTTAACTGCCGATGTAATGAAGGGCTTGTAATTAAGGCCGTTACCGACCGGCACGTGCGCCGTTATCTGTCTTAGAAGTTTTCCAATTTTCTACAATCGCTCGGCTTAAATTGTTTCGCGCTCTGAATATTTAACTCCATTTACTCTAGGAAAGTAACTGGCGAAGTTTAGCAAGTAATTCGACATTACCAGCTCCATACTTAAAAGTTAGCTGTTTAAAATTTTTTGTTGATTCCCAACATTAAATATAATAAATTATGTACGTTTTGTTTATTTATTTGGATAAACAGCAAGACTGTACAAAACATTATTTCTACAAAAAGCTACAGACTAAATATAGTCTTAATTATAAATAACCACGCCATGCATCGTTGACAAGTTGAACTCAATATAAATAAAATGAGTTATAAATAGGTATGAACAAACAATGAAGTATTAAGAATAAACATTCCGTTAATAACGTTCAGTCGTAATCTCCGTGAAAATAAAATAAATTTGTATTTTTCTTTCAACCCTTATATCGTTCCGCTGTTGGAATACGGGTCTCCTCTCTGAATGACAGGGTTAAGGCCATAGTCTACCACGCTGGCCGAGTGTGGGTCAGCAGACTTCAAAGATAACATTTTTTTATGAACTCTAAGATATGCAGATTTCCTTGAGATGTTTTCTTTCACTGTTATGGCAAGTGATATTTAACCTTAGAACGCACATTATGTAAAGATGAGCGTGCCAGGATTTAAACCCGGGCCCCCGGAGTGACAGGCCGAATTTCAAACCACTAGACTACCAAAGCTCATAAATGTATATAATATAATATATATAGTTATTAGTGAAATGTAGGGATAGAGATATTTGGCACTCGGTGCTCTCTGCCTACCCCGTAAGGGACCTGGCGTGAAGATATGTATGTATGTATGTATCTCTAGATGGATTGTAACACTACCTGAATCTAAAATTGGGACGACTATTTACTAACATATTATTAAGAAACAGATATTTTTAGTAATAGAAATATTGTATGCCTATGTAAGGTAGAACTGTAGCGTTTCAAAAACTATTTCGTCATCTGAATGTATTGTCCGCAATAAATATATTGTGACTTTGACGACGGGTGTCATACGGGATACAGCAATAGAAATATAGCTACAGTAGGCAAGCCATAAGCGCGTATGTAAGTGAAAATGTCTGATTAATAGACAGAGAAAGAAAGAGTTTGATATTCCTGTACTCTTTAATGACGCCTGCGCGTTATATAATTGTATCTGATAGGCTTCTTCCGTTATATTATCGTATCTGATTGGCTTCTTCAGTAATTGACGCGTGAAGTTGCTGTTGATTCTCTTCTGCGTATGCGTCTTTAAAGAGAGAAACGAGTACCTAATTCATTCTCTTGCTCTGTCTATCGACGACACGATTTTTTGTTTGACTCGCCTACTCTTTGTATAATATCTCTATGGATAGAGCATGTAAGCGTGATTTGAGATTTTACAATACTGATACTGGGTAGTTTTTTCGTTCTTATTTTATGTGTACATATGTGTAAATTCTGTGCTCTCTGCCTATTCCGTAAGGGACCTGGCGTAAGGATATATATATATGTATGTGTAATATCAGGTTCATATACCCAATTAAATCCAGGGAGCAGTTTTGTACTTAACTTCTATAAATCAGTTGCAGCAATTTGATTTCATTCATTTGCTATTAATAAATCAAGTATACCCCTTCGGGGATAACAGGTGTGATATTACCTTTTTTAGATTGAGATCTATGATACCTTTAAGATCTATTTTTAATGCATATAATTATGTACATAAATTAAGGAGCTTCACATTAAGTTACTTTATTTGTTTATTACAAAATTGCCAGGTTATTTCAGGTTTATAATACATTAATTAATCCTGACGCTAGGAACCTATTTGTATTTTCTTTTAACAGTTCCTAAATGTGTATGAGCGTGTTTACATGTGTGCGTGAGTGTGTGTGAGTGTGTTTGTTACATTACGTAAAACAGATAATTTGCAAAGTTAGATAGTGATTCACATGCTCATTCATTTATTATGCGTATTTGATACTTTATTCTTATTATGTATTTATTGACTTTTATTTCTTCCATGTCCTTCCTTTGACTACTTTTCAAATGTACATGTAGTCAAACTCGATATTGTAGTGCCTCATATCATTTCATATCGTGCCTCCAATCCAGGTACGCCTAATGCGGAGATCAGTATAAAAACATTGGTCTCAACGAACGAATCAATGTACAAGTACATATTTTGCAACGATCTACTTTGTCTAAAACTGGTTGTTTTTATATATTTATTTATACAAACAGATACCATTATTTCTACGATATTATATAAAATAGGTACTGCGTATTATAAAAGTCTCTCGAGAACCCACTGTAGGTCTGTTTGCACTATCTCGGCAACCGAACTGACTGTAGTAGAGCTTTCACCATTGAATAGTTGTGTATATCCTACGCGGACATACGAATATCAAGGAAAGTGTTCATAGGTACGCGTAACTTCAAATAATTCAATGTAAGTTCACTGAACCTCTCATGTAAATATGTCAACATTGTGTCCGATACAGGACTGTTTATCGTAGTAAACGTATCAATAGTAAGCAAACCGTAGCTAAGGAGTAAACAGAGGCGACCACCCAGTAGAACCTTAACTTTGTCTTTAAAAGGTTATGGCATTCCCATTAAACAAACGCGTTTCATTAATTGCGTAGAAATTTATTTTGCCGGTCGCAATTAACATTTGTCACTTTAGTCGCGGGCTGTAGACAAAATGTCGGACGGAAGTGTGTAATTTTTTCACAAATATTGCGGAAGGAAGGCGACGCTTCCTGCGGTCTGTTTAGATGGTTTTTATGCTAATCGCGAGATTCGCTGGGTTTTCTTTTAGCGCGACAATTATTTACAGAGAGCGGTCGCGGCCGGTTCTTAAGAAATTAGAGGCGGGTGGCGTTGTTGCTTGCTTGTGTATCTTGAACCATTGTTTTGTTATTCGTCCCTGTGTGCCAAACTCCTTCTAATCCACAAGTCAATCTAAATGCTGACGCCAGTCGCGCTCTTTTTTTTGAGCTGCGGTTATTACGGAGACACTTTTTACTTTAAAATATAGCGATTTTTCTCGAGTAGCTAGAACCTTTCATAACATGTACTAGTATCGATCAGTATGATAAAGCATCGAGTTTGAAAACCGTCATAGTCGAATATAAAATGGAATTAGTCAGATTTACATAAGAAAATTATACGACAAATTAATTAACATGTAATTAATTTATTTATAGTCTGCCATCGTAATAACAAATGCTATATTCGCAAAATGGCACTTTGGAGAAAAATAAGGTTAATTATTTTATTAGGACCTCTATTTTACTTCATATCATATTTTTAAGACAAAAAATAACAGAAATTAGTTAAATATCGATTACAGCATTCTTTATTTTAAAGGCGGTATTGTGGTAGGTAAAACAGAACATCCTCTACATATACATAGGTATTTCTACGTTTCCCTCATTAAGCTTGGCCTGCACTAAAATTTCATTTTGCTAGCTATTTCAAAATTATAATCTAACGTAAGAATAATGACCAATATTCTGTGAAATATTGAGAAAACAAATGAAATTCGAGAGTCACCCGAGCGGGGTGGCCATAGTTAATTTTTATAGCAACATATGAAACATGGGTGCCGTTGTAACGCCTAATGACTCTACACGGTAGACACCTCGTATATTCAGAAAATATGCAAGACCCATACATAAAAGTTCTTTTAATATTGCTAAGATTTTAAACATTTTGTCATTTGGAAAAAAGATTGCAAACTTAGTTTTAGCTTTACTTAGACATTTATTATCCTTTAATTAGGAACGTTAATCAATATGCAAGATATTTCCTAAAAAAACTACTGTGACTATTTCGTGATATTAAAACAAATAAATATTCTTTGTCTTTACATAAGTTGTTACGTTTACATAAGCATAGTCCAGGGTCTACGGTATTTTTGCGTTTTTATAAAAAAAAAACCTCTTTCATCAAAAATCGAATCAGAATATTATTACACATATTATATTTATGAGATGTAGTGTTTAACGTCTCCAAACAAAACAAGCTTCGTGGTTATTTACCTATTCGATTTAATGCCTCCATTATATTAAGAATGGTGCGCTATCGTAGAAAACTCGTAATATGCGAGAATGGTCCCCGGAAAGGGGTGGCCATAGTTAATTTTTATGGGGTAGCATATGAAGCATGGACGCAGTGTAAGCTTAATGACTATGTAGAGACCTCGGGTTCGAACAAAGACAAAAGTTATTAAATTTTACGATCAAATGTTGAATTTTTGAGCTAGGTCACTTGATAGTGGTTACTGTCGACCAAAGGAATACCGGATAAATTGCTGTGAACATCTGAGAAGCGTGGTTGGCTATCCGCGTATATATTACAGGCAACCATCAGGGTCCTCAGGAATAGGGACCGATCCATAACCAATTATGAATAAAATACTATAGAACTACCACAGTAATACTAATACTTCCACAGCGATAATAATGCATAACCTACATATATGTGGTACGTAGCTTGTGTTAGAATATAAGAGTTTTCTCGCTCGCTCAGTTGTATAGAAAGTGGTTAAGATGGATATGATATGCAAGCTGCGAGAGAAAACGGAATCCACTTACGCGTAGTCTCACCTCGGAAGCTGAGCTGATCAATCTGTCGATTGGCTGCATGCAAATGCGAAACAATTCCGAGCGGTACCCTTCCCGTTCGCTCCGTACTCGAATGCATAACAGACAAACAGGCTAATCCCGGCGTTATCGTAAATTGTCAGTTTATGACGTGCGGAACGACCGCGGGGGGAGGGGGGCGGCAGAGTTTTCTAATTTCGCCCCCTGCGCCCGTTTTGATGCGCTAATTCGTGTAAGCAGTTTCTGAACGTGCTTGTTTCGACTTCACTTTGCCCTGACAACGTATCAATACGCGTTCAGCTTCCCAATGTCCATGAGATAAAGTCGAATTCAACGAAACGAATTCACGCTTATCTTGGCAAGGTTATCGTCGGCTTTTACATAGAGTTGCGCAATTTACATACATTTGTTTGTTCGGTTTTTAAATTGCGAATTAACCGTGTTAATAGCGAACGGTGTTTTGCTAAACGCTGCAAATTAAATGTTATTGACGATTAAATACCATTGCGAATGCCTTTTGCTAATTTTTCTTCTATTAAGTATATACCGACGCAGTTGCTTTAAGCTTGTAAGGGCAAAAATACAACCTTATACTAGATTATCCGTTATCTGTAACAAGATACTTAAAAGTAATAGGTACAATTTGTTAGTTGTAACTGACAAATGTATCAATGACAGCACATTTATACCTTGATAGAGGACACTCAAACATTCTCACACGAGCGAATGGATTGCAAACTAATCATTGGACAAATATGTCAAGTGCACGTAGCAGCGGAACGTCAGACGTGAGTCGGATATTACATTACAGCGGCGTTCCGCGATCGCATCGGCGCTGCGCGGGCGCATCACCAATTAATACTCTTCATTTAATCGATTCCTTCAATTATAGCCAACTTGATATACGTTAATCCTTTTCGGCCGGCCTCTGCTCCGACTCTCCCCGGGATATTCTTGGCTATAATTACGTGGGAGGCGACCTCTATTGACAAGTATTGATGTTTTTAATCTGATGTTAGGATAAGACATTAGTATGCGCGTTCGTCCGTCTGCGTGTTGATTTGTGGCCGGCTGGCTCATTGGCTCGTAATTATTGGATTTCGGCGCTATATTTATTGGCATTTCTTCTCAGTCGCCTTGATTTATCATTGGGCTGTCGTTCCAGAAATTATTGCGAGTTGCTACGCTCGTCTGTTGAGTGCTTTTTTTTTTCGTTTATTAAGGCTGAATCCCAGAGGTGGAGGCAATACGTCATGTTTCAATACGTTACGCGTTAGGACACATGATCACCTCCATTAAGGCGCGTCTCCCGACGGATTAGCGCCGTCAACGCGTCGAGTAATGAGATGGCGAAAATATTGGAAATATCGCAACAATAATAAAGGTGTAATAGGGAGATAGGGACGCAGCTGGTCCCGCCGCCAGGGGCGCTGTCGTCGCTGCTCACTTCAACAATTGAACGTGAAGCATTTTAAAAATAATTACTCATACATTTAGAGGATGTTTTTTATATATGTCAAATTTACGTAAAATATTTATTATGATCCCCCACCAATACGTGTCAGATAAAAATACTGGCGTAGTAATCTTTTTTATAATACTTTATCACAACATATTATTAAGCTCAGAAATCGAATTATTTAATCAACGTTGCTTGTGTTTTGGTTCTAAATCAAACTAAGAAGCAGTAATATTGCTACAGTCAATAAATCACTATCAACATCATTTACGACTTTAATGTTATTCATGAATTTTCTGATAAAATAACACTTAAATTTGCTGTAGTAAAATGTGCGAAACTTCAATAATTACGACATATTTCATATTATAACACATCATGCAAAACACGATTAAAATTATTTTTATTATCACTAGCGCGCTAAAATGATGGATCAACGTCACGCGGGAGTTTTCTTTTTTAAACGCAAACAAAGACGTGGGAAAATTGCATCCAGCCAACATCGGCTAATATTCCCTTGCCAATCATCCGCTGAAGTCAATTTTCAATTTTCTCCGTTAATAAGCACGTCAGCTCCCGTCTCTAACAATATAGCAGCTTTTTATTTTATTGCACCTTCACTCAAAAGGTAGTTAAGTACCCATAAAACAATATTTTTGAAGCAGACATTTTGCGACGATCCGAAAGTTTTCAATTAACTTTTATCATCGACATCCTTCGTGAGGGCCTACTTTGATCTATCTACGAGTATGTAGATTTCGATGATAAGACTCGGAATCTAGAAACCTTAAAGTATTTTAGACTTCTAAAGCTGATAAGATTCATAAAATTAATGATAGGAATTGATTTTAGTTCCAAGTATTAAGGTCGTCTATCCACCTAATCCTGGCAAAATATGCATTTAAAATCTTCATACCGACCTAATTAGTAATGTTAATGGAATAACATTCTAAATTCATTTTATATATTTCGGTTTCTACAATTAAAATGACTAGTAAACGTAAAAGAAATAATCTAAATATAAATCGAAGGTATGTACGTATATGGGCACAAACAGCCTTCACTAGACAGACGCGCCCCGAGTCTTTAGATTCAAGCATCTCATATCAAAATATAAAATAAATTGTGTATAAATATTATTTAAATATTCTATACACTTCCAATTTTTACGACGTTCATACTTAATACAGATTTCATGAAAAATATTCTACATCTTTTTATAAATAAAAATATTTATTTATTTATTTACTCTTTATTGTATACCATAGCAGGCAATACAAAGGCCGAACTTAATGCCTAGAGGCATTCTACATCAGTCAACCCTTGGAAAATAGTTAGAAAAAATATAAAATCAAAATGATAGGTACAAAAGGATAAATAAAAAAAAATTTAAAAATAAATGATAATAATAAAATATTAGATATACATAAATAAAAATATATGTAAAACATTATAAAAGATATATTATATAAAAGTAATATTAAACCATGTATATTATTATATAGATACATATATTTAAAATCAATAATTATAATATATACGTACATATAATACATAATATACGTAAATAATCAAGACTCACGTTAACATACCATGATTAGTATAATTTCAGCATATAGCACAACAGCAGAGTGGCGCAGTGGAAGCGTGCTGGGCCCATAACCCAGAGGTCCGTGGATCGAAACCACGCTCTGCTAAAAACTTTTTTAACTATTTTATTTTGTACTAATATATTTTATTTTTTACTGACAAAAATATCAGTTAATTGAAAAAATCATATCTAAACTATAACTAAAATCATTTTACATATTGATGTAAAAATAATGTTTTTGTTTTAGTGAACATTTTATATTTCCAGCACTTATATTCAGTTTTATAATTAATTTGCATGAAAATGTTAATTATAAATTCCCATAAAGTATTATTCTTCCCTAACTAATATATTTCAAGATCATAGCCAAAATAACAAGAACGCAACAGATAACGCCATCTATTGACAGTGTATGTCAACTAGTTCTGCAATGTCATCATGTATAGATTCTTACAATTAGTCATTGCAGTGATATCTCTGTAAAGTAATAACTTTTGTTTAACATATTACCTAAATGACATCTATACGTATGAACGTTCTTAATTTGTTACCTTCGTTGTACCAACGACTTAAAGCATAAGAGAATAGTTAGGACAACTAATGAAAACAAACAGTAAACACGTAAATTTCCTTCAGTGTAAGTACTTATTTCAATTCTTTTAACCTCACAATAACCTGACAAATTAAAATAAATATTAAAATCGTTTGGAAAAAAGGAAGCAATGGTGTTTATTTAATTAAATATCTTCTTTCTTATATATTTTTGATACCTACATTATAAATCACTAAAACTACAAACTGATCAGTCAAATATTTCGTCATTACGATACGCCATGTTGGCGCCCTTATATTTCTAAATGCTTAGATTATAGCACAAGTTTGTTTATCATAAAAATATAGACTTCATAACTACCTGCAACATTATAGTGCAAGGTCTTGTAAAAAAATTATCACTAACCATTTTATAGTTCCGCTATTGGACACGGGTCTCGTCTCAGAATAAGATGGTTAAAGCCATAGTCCGCCACATTGGCCAAGTGCGGGTTGCCAGACCACACGCCTTGGGAACTTTTTTTTGGTGAACTTTAAGGTATGTAGGTTTCCTCACGATGTTTTCTATTACGGTTATAGCAAGCGATAATTCGTGTTAAAACGCACATTCTTTTTGCAAAGAGGTGGAGAGAAAGAGGAGAGGACTTGAACCCAGGATCCTCGAAGTGAGAGACTGAAGTTTAGACCACTACTGTAATACTGCTACAATAATAGAAAGCTTCATATTTAAAGGAAAGATTCATATAAAAAAGTAGTCTTTTTACTGCTTTTTCTTTTCTAAATTCTAAGAAAAATATGTAAAGAAAATAAATACAAAAGTCAGAATGTAGATGACATATAGGTTATTTTTAGCAAACCTCTTATGTGTGCCCTACATTCAATGAATAATAATACTCATAAACGGAATAGACTGCTATTCACAAGGAAAAGTACTGAGTATATTTTTTGTTAATGTTATCAATAGTTTGCATTAAAAGTGAGAAAAATTCCTACTACGTGTATCTATCTTACGAGTACATAACTCGTAGCGTGGTCGTAACGAAGCATGCAGGTATCATTATGTTCCATTAATTTACATATCCACCACAAGCTTGTCGACCATTTATAATTGTAAGGATCGTGCCGGACGATTATGAAATCAATGTAGACCGCGGACACGTATTGCCAAACTCAAATAGAACTGCACTTTCATTGAGGCCGTTCACCGAGGCGAGTCGTACAAGTGGTATAGCGCTGTTCTGTCCACTGTGCATTCGATAAACGCGTTAACAAAACCTTAATCAAAAATAATCATGATAGTGGCACTCTCGCTTCGTTCTTCACACATATGTATATTACTCAACATGATTGGTGACAATACATCCAAACTATTCGTAATAGATTATGGCTCTAAATCTCAACCTCTTGAACTCGAAATAACTCGCTTGGGTGCAACCATTTTTAAATCTCGCTCCCTGGTATTAAAGCCTTTGTCAAATCAAAGTCTTTTTACCCAACCAAAGCAACCGATATCGCTCAACTTGCCTACCAAAACACGGAAACGCTTAAAAGTCGACCGGCCTGAGGCTGCATAACATCAGATAGAGATCGCAATACGCTACTGCGTAAGCGTTATGAACGCTTAGGCACTTACCGTCTATTTACCAGATCAATATGCTGATGGTTAGGAGTTCATAATAGTATAGTATCGTTTGTATCTACCCTTAATCTGGGCAGATCGAGCTACCCTCCGTAAGAGGCGGCAATCGTCTCTCCATTAACATAAACAGGCGCACTTGTCAATAGAGCGGTGATAAATAATGCCATATTATTTGCAATTCCTATAGCCATCTGATTACTCGCATTGTATCATATAGTTATTGTGTGAAAGAATAGGATAAACTGCAGGAAATTAGTTGAAGGGTGCTACAAAACATGAGTACTTCTTTTATTTATGGTCAGAGTCGCGTCCGGTATGTTCGCGTAGGGTGTGGAGCGTTGACCAGGCGTGATAATATGAGTAGGTAAGTTTTCAGCTTGTTAAGGAAACTTTAGGTTTACACGAAAAGTAGTGTATATGTGTATACATATAATGATATCAATTTAGTTTCTAAATTGCAATAACAATAAGAACATCCGATGAGCTGTCTGTTGGTTTATTGAATCAATATACATTTTTACATATTCAATGATATTCATTTATGTACGCTTACAATGGTACAGTTAGCACATAGAAAATATTATCAAATGTCCACAAAATAGTTCCTTATAATATTTCGAATAGTATTCAGTGATACCGCCAAGTTGAGCGCAGCGAATCGAACAGACATTTAAATATTAGTGCGACTATGGTTATGATTATTGCGAATCGATAATAGTACATCATTTAAATAGTCAATCAGTTACAGCGGAGCGAGGGACGTGAGGCAGTAAATCAGCGTTGGCACAATAAACTGGTGGATTTCAATTAAACATAAATCTCGCATGACACGCGGGTAATGGAGTCGAAACGCTCCGTTCTTGAGGGAGCGATTTTCTTGTATGCAATTATCTGTCTATGCCACGTTTGTTTGCGCGTGCTGCCATCTGGATTCTGTTCGGCTGTGGGTGTGACTTTGATTATATGTCTACTTCTCTGTATATATTTCCCTCTGCATTATTAATCGTAACAATATATATAAATATATATTTTGGCCTTTATACCTTACGTTAAATTTTACTAGTTATTGTTGCTATCTATAATTAATTTATGTTGATAATAATCTTTGGGTAACTGTTACATAAACCTTTTTTTTTTCGAAGAAGTTGAAGACAGAAAATAGTTCGATAATTATTTATCTTAACATAATAAATCTATAAATGGTTAGAGTCTGTAAAATGAAAATATTTTTGAAAAAATACTATAAGAGGTCATTGGTAATGCATTAGAACCCAAAACAATGATTTTTTGAATTTTTGACTGTTTGTCTGTTTATCTGTTTGGGTGAGGTTGTAGTATGTACGCTAATCTCGAAAACGGCTTAACCGATATGGGTGCAGTTTTCACTGGTACATATATTGTGGTAAGATTTAGTTTTATTTTAATCGGTTCATAAATGAAAAAGATAAGTCAATTTATTGAATATAGTCACACATTTATTTCAATAAAAAATATTGATCAGTTGATTAGGCTAAACCTTTGGTTATAGTCTGTAAAACTATGATGACTGAAAATTCATATGAACACAAAAAAATTGATAGTTTCAAAGATAAATAATTTTCCAATGTAAGTTGAGCTTACATGTATATGGCCAAGCATATTAAATAGTGTTCAGCTTAGGCTGAACACTGCGGTCGGGCGCGGCCAGGTCTATATAAACTCTGAGAAAACCGAAGAACTGAAACCCACGCGAATGAAGTCGCGGGCAACAGCTCCTATAATCATAATAATATTCTATTAAATTGTATACCAACACCTCTCCAACATTGGTTGCATGTAATTTTTATGAAACTGAAGTATGAGTCACGAGTAATTTAATCATTTGATGTAAAATAATATCTCTTTGTTAGTTAGCTTTATTAGTCATGTCCTGTAAGTTAAAAGATATTTCCCTAAGAATGAACCGTATTATTATTACTTACATAATCTCAATGAATCAATACCGTGCATAACCCATTGAACGTCTACGGCACTGGTCTTATTTCTTAACGTCAACGATCTAAGATTCCATTAATCCAGGGTAAAAATTGATAGCAGAGTCCCCCCACCAATTTAACGACGTATTGACAATAGAAAAAAAAATGTCAATAAAATTTTTGTCCATTGTCATCATCAACCTGTCAGTCTACCATTGAACGTAGATCTCCTCTAATGAGCGTTATCCTGCC
>DWFY01000030.1:0-14551 GCA_018246875.1 Creonpyge creon creon | reverse complement strand
CGCGTTCTCATCTCGTTTAAACAACGGGTTGATTTAGTAGCTGTTTGTTGTAAGAACTAAGGAAATTTAAAATTAAATATAATTGTGGATAATAGGATATAATTTAAATTAAGGCAAAGAAAAATTGTCGATAACATGTGTATGTACGAGCAACTGGATAAGATCAATCAGGCGGCAAATCAATTATCAACTTACAAGACCGTATAAAATGTAGCGAAAACTTCGTTTAAGCTCTCGAAGTACACGTCAATGGAATTCTAAAATATCTCAGATGACCCAAGTATTGAATTCACAAAATATATGTTTTGTAAGCGCTCTCTGCCTACATAGTAACGATAATAATATTATAAGAACAGTGAGCTGCACCACGACTGTACCACTTCTATTTTATTAGAGCACTTCCTGCGGAGCGCACAGCATCCTTCACTCTGCTGTAACAATGAACTGCAGTAAAAACTGGAATCCATCTTGATTCTAGCAACAGAAAATACATCGTAAGACAGTGATGGAATGTCTTATGGGCGTAGAGAAATTGCATTTTTATAGAGTTCATTTTTTTAAACGTCGTCTTTCTCAGCTCTCGCACAATACCAGATCTAGATTTCGTATCGTCATGAAATGTTTTACTGGATTTCCTGGGCATTAACGCCACGTTGTTACATTCATTAATAGATCATGTTAGATCTATTCTTAGCTGTCTTAAATTATATTAAGTTAACTTACGTGAAATGCTTGAAGCTGTTGCGGCAAAATGGCTTCATTGAATTCGATATTTCCAGAAACAATTGACTTTCTTTCTTTTCTTTGTTATGATAGCGTTCCAGGAAGACGCTACTAATTGTTACTCATAAATGATTTACTTATGCTTTGAAACCTTGAATCGGAACGAGTTTTGAGATACATTAACGACTCGTCGACATTGTCACTCGTGGCAAAGAAGCGCTTCATGACAGAAATGAGATCGTAAAGAGTAATACGAGAGATAACAATATCCGGTACCGAAATGTTCGCGCTGCGCCGCGCCGGCGTGGTACCGCGTATGACGCGCTCCGCAGTTGCCATTTGAATACAATGTTTATTTGTATTTCCACCATAACCGCCATAAATAATTCATAGGGCGATGTTCTCGCGCTCACACGCGCAAAAAGCAGATACATCTCGCGAACTCACCGGGCACCGAACGAATGTTTTATTAATATGACGTAGTCAATACATGCGTCGCCATTAGAAATACATATAGATGTGGCTCTAAGATAGTTTGATGCCGGAGACATCCCGCGGATGTCATCTTTACGTTGTACTGCGCATACCATAACTCAGCAACGGTAACAGCGAAACTCAGCAATAATTACACAATGCTTAGCAATGGTAACACAATAGTCAGCAATGGTAACACACGTAGAATTAAGTTTTCATTGTGTAAAATAAATTAAAAATAAAAATAGCAAATTAATTAGGTATATCAGTCTTATATAGTGTATAATGGCACAAATAAACTCAGTGAACTGCAAGACAAGAAAACCAGTGGAGGGTTGTTGGTCGGCTAAATAAAGATTTTGTTACAAAAACCAGTGTTTCATTATGACTATTTTAGTAAATATTCACTTATACTTAAAAGAGTAACATAAATTTAATTGTGATCCTAAATGCTTTCTAACATATGTATTGTAGACATTACCTGCATACAAAAATATGTTCTCTTAGAATTAAAAATACTCTAGTTTCTCTAAGTTAGTTCATTGCATCATTGAAATAGTTGTAAAACTAGTATTCTTGGCTTATAATTATTATCAATTACAATCAATAATGACCAATTATATTACATTGTTGCATAATAATTTTGCGACATATTTTGAGCTGCCTAATTGTGAATTCAGAAATGGTCCATTGATATCACTTAGCTACACGAAATATAATTTATGATCAATAAGATCAATTATTGTTAACTGCATTGAATCAGTCTATTATTTTACTGGCCATGTAGAAAAGTACATCAATCAGTACACTGTAATACTAGTGTTTAGCATATTTCTCAATTAAATCTATAATGGTTAAGTGGACATTTTGCTTTGCTATATCTAATGAAGATTTTTCTGAGCCATTCAATAAAGATATGTCTGGATTGTAGCTGAGCAGCGCCTTAGTGGCTCCAATGTTTCCCACTTCACTAGCGTCATGCAGTGGAGTGTTGCCGGCCAAATCCATGGAGTCTATGTTCGTCCCATGGTCCAGTAACAGTATCATTACTTTAGCTTTATTATTTAATGAGGCTAGATGCAGAGGAGTCTGGCCTTGCTTGTTGGAACAGTTTACATCTGCATTGTTAAGGATTAGGATATTACAGAGTTCCTCAAGTCCATATTTGGCAGCATAATGCAATGCAGTGACCCCATTTGAATCAGAGAAGTTCACATCAAAATCTGACATATCACTTTGAGACTTTCGCTTGCAAGAGACACATTCACAGAGTGGATGACATGATTTGGAATTTTCATTACTGTTTGTGTTGGTAATATAATTTTCATATTTAATGTTCATGTAGAAGCAAGCAAGTTTAACATCTCCATAAGATATCGCTTGCAATATTCTCTCAATCCTTTTCAAATTTTCTACTGCCTTCAATGCATTGCCAGTATCATTGTTTTTGACAGAGAGCTTTTGCAACTTTAATGTTACTGGACTATCAGTTTTACAGTTCAAGGTTTTCACATCCGAATTTGTTATGTGAATATACTCATACAGACTTGGGGTGCATGACTTCAGTAACTGCAGTATTTTCAAGTTGTGAGCATAATCAAAGGCAGTTTTGCTGTGACGATTTTGCAGTGATGGTTCAGCTCCGTTTTCTATCAACAACTTTGCTATACCCTCATAGCCCCATTTCGCAGCCATATGTAAAGGTGTGTTTCCACTTTCATTGGCACAATTGACATTTATCTTTTTCCTGCCATGCTCTGCAAAGTATATGAGGGCCTTTACACAACTTAGGTGGCCATTGTTCACAGCAAAATGGAGTGGTGTATTCTTCTCAACATTTCGTTTATTAATATTTGCACCCGAGTGCAACAACAGGAGTAATGCATTCTGATGTCCTCTGGCTGCAGCATAATGCAATGCTGAGCATTCGTTCAAGTCTGTGACATCAATTTCCGCACCTATTTCTAGAAGTGCTTCCACCACAGCTGCTTTGCCATGAATACAAGCCACATGCAATGGTGTTAATCCGTGACTGTCCCTTGATGTAACAGTTGGAGAGGTTTTTAAGAGATTCTTAGAAATTTTGCTGCAACATTTTCTACACGTGCAAAGTGGATGACAAAGCTTCTGGTATACTTCTGCTTCACTGTTATCACTATTATCATCACTTTCATCATCATCTTCCTCATCATGTTTGTTATGTACAGTAAATTGGAGTGCATCTCTCTCACTCTGCTGTACATGATCTAGGTGGCGTCGATTCCTTTCTAATAAAGCTTGCAATTGTTCCACATGGTTAGCTTTGATCAAATCAAACACATACTCAAGAGTTTCTTCTCGAGTACCTGTATCAGAGGTAGACATTGATTCTGTACAACTGTTTCTTCTTACAGTTTGTTCAGCTTCTAAATTGTCATCAGGGACAATGTTGTCATAATAGTAAGCTTCAGGGTCTGGCGGTCCAGCTAAGGCGCCAGACTGGATATGCTTGATCACAGCTTCCAAAGTAGTTACTAGGAAGGAACTTTCATCACCATCACCTTTCCCAACACCACTGAACCGGAATTCTTTCATATATGTTAACTGACTAAACCAATTTGGCAGACCAGATTTTATTAATAAGAATACGAACACTGGCAACAAGTCATCAGCAGTAAGTAAAACAATGTTGTCATCAATGTCCATTTTATTTATAGCATTGAGTGCCTGCTTCAAACATAAAACCTTTTCTAAAACTGTGTTGTATGTATCTATTTTGGAAAGTATTTGTTTTGCTTTAGGCACAGCATGGTACAGATCTTTTCTGATGTCCAAATCTCTAAGTTGTATGTCTGACATGTTTCTTATTCTTTTATTGAGATGGGAGTCTACATAAGCACAGCTGGTGCAAATGGGTTTAAATAAGTAATCAAATAATAAATGTTGCATGTAACACTCAACAGCTATTTTTAAGTTTTCTAATATATGTTTGGAGATTTTAGATTTTTCTCTAAGTCGTCGATTTTGTAACATAATTTGTAGGCACTGAGTGTACAGCTCACTAACAGCATCTTTTAATGGAGCGATAGCGAGGGGTAGGGTTGGATGTTTTTTGATAAATAATTGAACACAAAGTTCTATCTGGTCCAGCACTTGACGGCCTGCAGCTTGTGTCCAAAGCAAATCTATGCAGTCATTAATAGATAATAGGAATTCCTTAGTTACTATGTTATCACCTGTATTGGCAGTGGGTTCCAATGGTCTCTCTACACACCACACTTTGTATTTGATAAAGTCTTCAGTGTAAAAAGTCTCCTCGAACAATATATGACTCTGTAAAGGCAGACCCTTTGTGACTTCAAGTGTGATAACTTTATTCGTTACAGTCACTTGTTTTTCAGTGAGGGCACTGTAATGTGTTTCGGGGAGTTCGTCGCTGGGCACAAGAATATGTGCACAAAAGTCTTCCACAGTGAACACACTAGTTGTCAAGCTCCCAATACGCGGTATACAAATCACCCATGATTGCGATATACTATGTTGAAATAAATCACTATATTCGTTCTTTAATTCCAAATAAAATGGATTATCAGATATTATTTCGTCGTACGCACCCTCCATTTCGTTTTACCTTCGTCTATATAAACTATATTCACGTGAACTAGTCCGACATTTAATGTATTTCACAAGGTTTGTTATAATGCTGCAATTATGGTAATCGTCTCATTAGACGAGTTTTTATTTTAATTTTAGGAATATTTCAATCACAGCGATAAACTTAAAGGTCATCTTGCAGCCTATTTGTCACTTATTTATGAACACTATCAAATTATTTTGCCGATTATTATTACTTGTTAAGAGAGACAGCATTGTATTTCATCTTGTTGATAACTTAATCTTCTCGCACAAAAACCGATACAAACTTAACTATCGTATCTACTGAACTGACATAAGACGACATAACACAAGATAGATACCGTAGTTGATATGGCTAAATGTCATCACTACGATGACATTTAGGTACTTCAACTATCAGACATTTGTATATAATCCATACTGTACTCGTTTAATGGTACTTAACATTGTGTATTTACCTCAGATTATAAGTATACTAAGTAACGAAATGGTGCTAATGATTTTTTATTCATGATTATATCTAGAGAAATAAATTGTGTTGTATTTATTTTCTTAGTTCGCGTCTACAATGTGCAGAATTAAAAATACACCAAATTGTATGAAAACAGTACATTTAATATATTGTATAACATAATCTATTAAATACATTGACAGGAAAAATAAATGCGAACAGTACTTTCTTCTAAAATACAATAATAGTGACAATAAAAATTGTAAAGCAATACATTTCAGTAGCATCACTATGATTTTTTTATGCATAAGTATTTCACACACCATTATGTTTTTTTATCCTCTGCCACCACCACCTCCTCGTCCACCTCCAATACCACCTCTGCCTCCGATGCCTCTTCCTCCAATACCTCTTCCTCCAATTCCTCTACCTCCAATCCCTCTACCTCCGAAACCTCGTCCTCCGAAGCCCCTACCGCCATAACCTCTTGGGCCAAATCCTCGCGAACCGAACGGCTGATATCCGATACCACCAGCTAGTATAGGTAGCGGGTAATAGCGGTCTGAAAAACAATATAAAAACTACTTCATGATACTAAGTTTTAAATATAGATTTGGATTAATCGAAAAAGTGAAAGATATGTATAATACCTACTTACGATTTGCGCGTGATGATTCAATTCTAAGTCCTAAATCTTAGCTATTTCTCTATGCATAGAAGTTAAATTACAATAATAAGTTATGCCTTAGATACATGGGCGTACTAAAGTTCCTCTTAAAGAAGTAGATATAACTTCAAAAGTAAACGAAAGCGGATTAAATCTAAAATATATTTTCATGAATTATGTTATTACCATATTCTCTACAGAGGGTACTAACCACTTTTAAAATGTAGCGGTACAATTTAAATACCCATGAACCGTCGCCCATGAACCGTTTAGAATATTAAAAATTTACAAAAAAGGTCACTCACTGCGGCCGTACTGCCCATACCCGTACCCATACTGTCGTTTTTCTCTTGAAAGTGTTTCTGTGTGGGTTTTAGTTGTATTTAGTTGGTTTTGATGAAATATTAAATTTTCTAATGGATTAAACTGCGTAGGCTTTGTGGTTTCGTCCCGATTAGGGAGATTTTCGGTCGCAACAACATTTCCATTTCCCACTAAAATTATGACGAAACCCAGAATGTAAATACTCTGAAACCAAATTTCTAATGTCAACACAATTGTTAATATATTTTTAATTTAATACATTGTCAGATAAATAAAGTTCTAAAGTAATATCAATATCGTCATCAGCTCATTTCAGTCCATTGCTGGATACAGGCCTCTCCAATAGCACGCCACTGAGCTCGATCTTCAGCTCTTCGTGTTCAACCAGTGTCTGGCACTTTGCTTATATCGTCACTCCACCTAGCTGGAGGGCGTACTACGCTACGTTAAAGACAAATATGGATAAATCGAAATGTCACCGAAAATAACACAACACAGTATATTTGGAAAACTCACAGCGATATCCATATTGAAACTAGCAAGACTGAATAGTTTTTCTCGACTGAATAATATACAAGTTTGCTGTGTACTAAATATAGGATTTGATTTCCACTTGCTAATTGGGAATTTTCATATGTAGGTACGCGATGAATAACGATTTATTTGTTGGCGAAACAACTAAGCGGTGATGTCATTGTTGACTGCTGGTCACATTTTTATATTTACATTACGAGTAATCGAACTTAAATACGGTTGACATTAGTAGTCTAATTGTTCTATCAAGTGAAAATTCATTGATTGATGAGTCATTAAAATTTATTATTTCTAAAACAATCGTATAATCTTGCCTGAATAGTACCTATAGACTGTCTCATTGGTCGAGTGGTTGCAAGCGCGACTGCTGATCGAGAAGTCCTGGGTTCAAATTACGGGTCGCGTACTATTTGGTTTTTTTTCAATTTCTAAGCTCATCTCATCAGTTCTCATCATCATCATTATCGTTTTCAACATCAACCTCATCAACTCTTTTATCGTTCCCTCGCCATAAGAAGGGTTGAGTAATCCCTCACGCTAGCTAAATGTACTTTAGTAGAAAAAGGATTGCAAAGATTATACTAAATGTGACATAACGCTTGTATTTCCCCGAAGGGTTAGGTAGAAAAGTATAGTACACTACCGTTTCACCAATTACGTATTACATAATGCCATGGAATAGGGAGTGAGCCTATAGTCAAGGCCCGTATCCAACCGTGGAAAATAAACTATGACGGTGCAGAGGAATTATTATAAAATGTATTTAAAGTGTACACTCGGACACCAACAGATAAATGAAAATATGAAATGTCACACGAGATAATAACGCTGAAGTATATTCGGATATAAACGCGTATATTTTTATCAGTGAGTGTTGTGTGCACAATTTATTATGCCGTTTCCTGTCCGCTTTGTCCGCTGTCGATGAACTCTTTGCTGTATTAAACGACACTGAAAGTCAAGGACGGTCATACCATGTTTTGTTCGCACCGAAATTGCACTCCTATAACTGCCAATGAACGTAACATCACGCCTGTAATCCTCGAAAAGGTAGGCAGAGGAGTATAGTACACTCCCACATTTCCCCAGTTACTTTTACTTCCCATTGTGGAATAGGTGGTGAGTCTGTTGCCATACACCGGGCACAAATCCAGACTCCGAGCAACTACTAGAAATTCAAATTTTTAGAAAAATAATGAATTTGGTAATAATGCAAATTAGTTTGATTACTAAAGATAGATATGTAGTTCTAAGTATGATTAAAACAGGTATTTGATTGATAACGAAATTTAGTCTCAATCCGCATGCCCACGTGGGGGTTAGGGGCAAAAACCCCTTCTGTTAGGGGATGTCTATGTCCAGCAGTGGACTGAGAGACGTTGATGACGGTAATGGTGAGAATCGAAAATATAGCAAAACGCATCATAATCATCTCTTTTTATCGTTCCACTGTCTAATACGAGTCATCTCAGATCGAGTAGGGTCAGGTCATAGTATGCCACGCTGGCTTAGAGCGGGTTAGCAGACAGCACACGCATTCGAAATCAATTAACGCTCCAATAAACGAAAAAATTAGGTTCCGACACAAAATTCATGTTAAAAAAATAAGGATAATGATGAAACCGCTCCTTAACTTTGACGTTAGCGTTATTCCAGTTAACGACGCCGAAGATTAATGATAAAATTCCTATGAAAAATATTTTTGTTTCTGTGTTCAAGTGAAGTGCTAATGATTTCGTTCATTAATAATTTCTAAAGGGAGTTTTCACTAGCTAGCCTCACCACTAAAGCAGTCGTATCTAAAGGCGGCCTTTGTTCCGCGACTCCTCTCAACCAACTTTCTGCCGTTTCCGTGCTCCATTTTGTGATAAGCAAGCCCAAGTATTATTTAACTTTGTGAAAGTATTTACGGTGTGGCATTCGCACCTCGAGTTTTTAGTACTTTGAAATATCTTAGGGAGCTACCTATAGGCATATTCACAAACGTCTTAATAGTGAAGTTGTTGAATTAAATTAATTTAAACGAATAACATAGGCCATAGATAAAAATCTTTACCAAAACATTTTCATTTTTTCATTAACGATAATTTTAAACGTTGTAATACCGTAATCCAATACGATACGGTACCATGTATAAAATCTTTATATAGTCATAGTAGACTTTGCTCTTTCTGCAACATAAAAACAGTGTTTTAAAAATTTTGGACGTATATTTGACAAGCAATGGCTGGCATTATTTGAGTATTTATAGCATATGAATAACCAAGAACAATTTTCGCGTATAAAATATTATTAAAAATGTGCGCATCATTCGCAGTTCTGTTGGTAAAATGAAAAAATCGTAACATTGTCGTTTTGTTCTCGTGCGGTCATATGAGTGAATGATTTAGCGTTCACGAGCCGAGCGACGAACATGAACTGGTTAATTTGAATTGCGACTGTGGGAGTAACTCCTATCTAACGACGCCATTTTTGTACACCTTTTATAAATTTTTTACTTACTTCCACTTTGTTACACGTACTCGGTTTATTACCCATTATAAGAATGGAATTGAAATATAAAATTATGTATTATTAAAAATCTACAACTTGTAAATTTAAAGGTATAAAGGTAAGGTAAGGTTAGATTTGAAATAATTTATTTCTAAATTGTGCATATGTAATTTTAATGAGGAAGTACTGATTCGAATACAAGTTTATTAACCCGTTTGTTAATAATCTTGTATTCGAATCAGTACTTCAGCGTAATTAAGCGTCACAAATCTTACAATAAATTTAGTTTTTTTTATTACATATATCAGAGAATCATTCGATTCTTTGAGACAGACTTGACATATCATTCGTTCTAAATAATAAATTATGAAACTAAATGATACATAATAACATTTTATTGAAATGGCGTATCAGAAAATATAACCAGGTATTATACAAGGCAGAAATGGATTTTCAAAGAATCTTCTGACTTGTAGCATAAAGGGCCCGGCTCTTTCATATTCATTCGAGGAGTTCAGTAAAGGGGCGTGAAAAAGGCTGCCATATGCCTGTTTGAAGGATTTTGAGATTCGAAAATGTAGGTAACCTAAATTGTTGGGTAAAGAAATTGTAAGCCGGTTCATTCTGAATACACCTTTTAGGTGATTTATGTACCGGGATATTACCGATACGATATGAAAAAGCTTTTGTGGTATGACTGTGTTGAAAATTTTCAATATATTTAGACGCGTAAGAGCGCTCTTAAACGAACGTTAATTACTGTTTAATGGGGTGAGTTTACGTTATCATTATTACGGTACTTGTTAAGGAAAATCAATGCAAAAATGCTTATGCGTTAGAAGTTATGGTATCAATAAAAACGCTGGAATGATTTTCTACACTAGCATGAGTCATATTCACAATTCTTATTACTTACTCATTATTAGGACAAATATTTGTGTGTTGAGCACAAGTATACCCAATAAAAAAAGCGGTTGACCCTTCAGGCCATTCCTGGAACTTACCGCTATATTATTGCTTCATGTATCAGATGTATAATTTATGAGTTATTTTAAGAACACCTTATTCAAAATTTTTCAATATCGATATTACTGAAAGGAATGAATCGATTTAAAAAAGTTGGTGTGTTTTAGTTGCATGTTTTTCAGGAAATATAAAAAGATCCTTTGCATGAAATCTATCAAATACATTATTTAGGAGTTATTCGTAAAATACAGTTATTATGAAATTTTTGGACACCGATATCTCGAACGAATAAATCAATTTCGATGATATGATGATGATAAAATTGGGGGCGTTCGACGCAGGTGTTTTTTGCTTAAGAGCTGATTAGATTTTGGAATGGATCGTTCGAATCATTCAAAAATTATTTAAAAAAAATATATTTTTGAGATTTGTCAACATGTACCCAGACGAATTAGTACAAATTTACACGATATTAAAGGGCAACAGAACCCTACAGAATGCCGCTAACTCTTTTCCGATCGGTCAACCCTTTCAAAAATGAATGGTTTAGGTATATACATATATACAAACACACTCATATACAAACAGACATACGGATATTATTCTAAAAATAACCAAATAATTTCTTCGGACCTCAAAACGTGGAAATCTGGAGAAAACTGGATTTTCGAAATTTTGGGTGAAAGCAATAACCTCTTAATTTATGAAAATTTTGGATTTTCATAGCGGGAAGTTAAAAAGTATCTATATCTAGTAAGCTATTACAAAATACTTTTGTAACGGAGTTTTAGTTTACTTCATGCTCAATATATTGCGCTATAAGTCTCGTGACTCAAACAATAATTGATTATATGGAATTAAAAGGATATTAATCCAATAGTTTTAGTGTACCTCGCGCTCAATAGATGGTATTATACTGCGCCTGAATCACGCTAACATTTGTACCTTGTAGATTGCATATAAGGACGACGATTGTACATGTTAATTATTTTTTGGGGTTGGCGGGAGTATTTGTCAGAAGAATGCTCGTTGCGTTTCTGACAGCTTAGTCAGTGTATATTTCTGAGCTGAAAACTTACCGCCCTGCCCTGGAAATCCCTATTTGTCGTTGGTATGAAAAGTGAAAAGTGAATCCGGCTATCGGGAGTCGGGACTGCATTCCACAGCCGCGCTGGGCCAGAATAACCCGATTGAAGAGCGATGAGTTTTAAATATGTACTCGGATTGTTAGTGTGCCCGAACCCCAAAGTGACGTCGCATATTTTATAACTTAAATTTGTTTTATAAATGGATATTAATGAACGATACAAAATTTAATCATCTAGAAATGTTAAAATCTAACTTTACGAGTATTAATACTTTAGATTAATGCACGAAATGTCACGAAGCCTAGAACTTATCCCCCCTTTTGCCAGACAATAGCACACTACGTTGACCCTCTGCCTCCAACTTAACGTTGGTGTAATTTATAAATCGACATATCTTGCAAATACTTTTAAACTGTAGTTATATTTTTTTTTTTTTTTTCTGTGTTCTTACAATGGCCTCTACTATGTTTATTATTACTATTGCTTTTTATTTTTATATTTACGTTAACATTTTTAACTTAGTTTATTAAGATTCATATTTAATTTTGTTTTGTTTTTTCAAATTTTTAAACCGTGTATTAATTTAAGTACCTAAGGAAGATTGTGTGCTATCAGCTATACATTTTAAATCAATGTTGTATATACCCTAGAAGGTGAATCACACCGCATAAGTCTTAATGTTATTACTATAATTAATTAAGTATAGTGATAAGCCGATGGTATATCTATTAAATAAATAAAATAAAATAAAATAAATACAAGTGAAATTAATAAAAGCGTGTTAAAATACAATCAATACACCACTTCTCCTGGTACATAATGTGACACTCATATATATTTTTATATATAGTATGAATTAAATTTGTCCGCCGACATATATATATATATATATATACTTACGCGTGTGTTGATGTATATATGCATGCTTCATATATCTTAAGCTGTTTGATATACATTTTTTGCCAATTCCTGCTACGATTAATCGTTGCATTATTTATACATCAGGCCTCTATATAACATTTTAATTTGTATATTTAAATGTACGTCGTGCTATAACAGCGGATTATCGTAAGGATAAACTTGAAGTCGTCCAATTTATTTTAAATGTCCGTATTAATTTTTTTTCTATCCGCCTTTGTCAATATTTTTTGTTGATGATTATAACTTGCTACTTTTATATTATATTAATGCTTAGTCTCTGCCTACCCATATGCCATGTGATAACATGCATGTACATAATATTCGAAATTTTGAGATATTGCGTTAAAATAATATTTTTATCGGCCAATTAATTGTATCAATATCTACCTACAACAAAAACACTGATGTCACAACGTTATACATCATTGTTTGCAATAATATGAATCAATTAGCAGGTAATAAATTAAATTTTTGAGTTATCAACTGAGTGATAACACGTAACACGTAGGAAACAAAGGCTAGGAGTTGGGACATGATCGAACTGATAGGGGGGAGGTTTCAAAAACACCTCGTCCAGTTAGAAATAACTTAACATAACATAACATTGAATTAATTGCCTTGTTGGTCGAGAAGTCCCCGGGTTTTTTTAAACTTGAAATTCCTAGTACTATCTGCGAGGTAGATTTGTGCCCGGTATACGGTAATAGGCTCGCCTCCTGTACTCGCCTCCGTAACCGGTGAAACGTGGGAGTATACTACACTCCTCTGCCTACCTCTTCGGGGATTACAGCCGTGATGTTACGTTACGTTATCTATCTTGTTATTATATCCGTACGCCAGGTCGCTTCCGGGTAGGCATAGAGCACCAAATGCCAAATATCTTTATCCTTACAGACATGACCTGCTTTTACTTTCTACATATACGTGGGTATGTATATATTAACAGATATACGGACATAGGTTTTTATACAAAAAAAAACCCATATCACTTGACACGAAAAGGAATTTGTCGAAATCAAACATAACTCTTAGGTCGATCACCCCAACGAACAGACTGATAAATAAAAGATCCAATAATAATACATTATAAGGCTTATCAGGTGTGATTTGTATCGCTTTCCTTTTATATAAGATAATGTGATGTAACTTTGTACTTTAAAGCCATCTCTCGTGTATAAATATAACTAGGTAGAATCGTCGTACTATGTAGATGAAAGCCAACAATATACTGTACTTCCGATAGATGGCGTTCGATGTAGTTCGAACCGCAACACTAATGATAAAGGAGCGTTATTTTGAGCTTGTAACGACATTAATCGTACTGTGAGTCGTACTATTGTGAGTTAATAAAAGTAAGCATTTTTGTGCTAAATTGTTTATAGAGACATTAATATAAATTTCATTTTGTAATAACTAGATAATTATCGTTATTTCACATTTTTTACGTTGAGCACTGCTGGTGTAGTGGTATCATGCAAGATTCCCATTCTTGCGACCCGGGTTCGATTCCCGGGCAGTGCACACTTTTAACCTTACTTTTATTAAATTTCGTATAATGCATCAAGTATGAACTGTCTTACAGCACATTACTGGATTTAAAATTACTCGATTGGGTTTAATTTTAATATTTTATAAATAGATTTTGGTATAAATCGTTTTAACAATATATATATTATAGTAAAATCAAAAATATGATAATATATAGCAATAAAATGTCGTTAAATATTAGCATGAAACATGCGTTATATTATTTATAGATAATTTCAGGGAAACAAAATTGATCGATGCGCAGTTGTTTAATGTTAATTAAAATGTTAAATTTTATTTTTACGTACATGTACAAACTACATTTTTTAAACTTTAATGTATGTAATACTTTTTTGTATTTTAAAAATTATATTTTGCAGGAATTAAATATGACTGAAGTAAGACTCACCATGTTCACCCGCTGGTAAATGCTGCGCAGTAGCTCGCGCTGCTTCCTCCAACAGGTCTTCTCTAGCGACATCCAACTCGAGGGTTGCCAGCCTGGGTGGAGGTTGATCTTCCGGAGTGGTTGCTATGTGAGCTTGCAGCCAAGAGTCGGCCAAACGAGCTCCAAGGCCGCCTTGTCTGCATCCAGCTATGACCCGCCACCCTTTACCGCTTAGGTACGTTGCTATCTGTATAAATTAAATTATACAATAAATAAAAAGGAAAAATGCCTGCCTGTAAAAAGGAAATGACTGCCTCGTTGGTCGTGTTGGTTGCAAGCGCGACTGCCGATCGAGAGGTCCTGGGTTCAAATCCCGGGTC
>DWFY01000029.1:0-14563 GCA_018246875.1 Creonpyge creon creon | reverse complement strand
CACGTTTCACCAGTTACGTTTTACGTCCCACTATGAAATAGGCAGTGAACCTATTGCCCTACAGCGGACTCAAAACCAGACACCGAGCCACTGCTAAAAATGTATAAAAAATAATATAATCGTATTATAAAATGAATAAAATGTCACGTTAATAATAATGATCAAATGTTTTGACTATTTTCGATTAAATATCATGTCAAAAATTATTTTCGTTATCATTATCGCCGTCAATCTTTTTTTGTCGTTTCACTGTTGGACATCTTTAATGGGTCTCTTTTTAGAATGAGATGGGTTAATTAAGGCTTTAATCAGTCACGCTGGCCAACTTCCGGTTGGCAGACTTCACACATCTTAGAAAACATTATGCAGAACGAAATATTTATAAGACAACATTATAAAACAGAAGATAACATAAGAACACGGGAAACACCGGCAATATTTATTGTGAAGTACATAAGAAATACCCATATGAATTTGGAGACTTGCATAGAGGAGGTTCAGCTTCGAATTCTTTTGATTGTTAAGGTAGTCAATGTTGGTACTTGCCATTAACATTCAAAACTAAATATTATTCAATGACATCTGAATATATACATATAGTGGGATATAACAAAATAATTTAAAATTTGAAATAGAGAGAAATGAAAAAGAAATTAAATATTATCAAAGTTTTTCGTTCATAATTTGTAAGTATGCTTATTGGGTATTATTCTCTGACGAACTATTTTCATTTGGGATTCCTTTTGATTGTTTGTAATCAACAGCATGCGAGATATCCCAAATTAATAGGATTTCGTGAATTATTACTAATGAAATAAAGTAACATACAGTTTTTCAAAAACTTTATTAGCTGAAATATTTTTCGTTGACTGTGAGATTACAATATTAATAATATTTTGGAAACTTGATATATCGAGTGGAGTAGGAAAGACAGCCTCGGTGATAGCTAGCGACGGTAGCACTTGAAACCTACCTAAAGTTTGATTTGATGAAGTATTAGGTTTACATCCGATTGAGTTTATTATTAAGACTATTGTGATTAATAAAAAAACATTGGATAAAACCAATTTGATACGAGACTTAGGTATTTTATTACACCAAAAATTGCAATTCAATTGTCATATTGACAAAATTGTCTCAAAAAGCTTTAATATGTAGGGTTTGTTTTAAGAATTACAAAAGCCTCAAAAAACCGTTGACAAAAATGTATTTATTTATCATTTTAATCAGGACCGTGTTGGAGTACTACAGTCAAGGGTGAAATACGTACTATGATGTATATGTTAAAAATATATGTACATAAAAAGGCATAGAAACTTTTCCTTTGGCGATTAATTTGCCACTAGGTACAATGAAGCTAAGTGTCTGCCGACTAATCAAGACTATCTTAATCATTTTAAGATAAGTAGTCTTAAATAAGGCGCTGGTGAAACGTGTGAGTGTACTACACTCCTCTGCCTACCTCTTCGGGGATTACAGGTGTGAATTTACGTAATTATGGTTACATATGGGTATGCAGAAGCACAATATGCTGGGTATTGGAGCAACATTAATTTTTACCTTCCACGTTACGTTTCCGTCTCTCAATTGGGGTGGAAATGGCGTTAACAGTGGATTCATACGTACCACGGTTCATGAACTAAGCATTGATGGGGTTCCTGTCCGGCTTTAAAAATTGGGTACATTTTATGCGAACTCCGCCAACATAAATCTAATGACCTCGTGTAATCCTTCCTTTGGGAACTATTCAGTATATATAACAAAATAAATTATTTGGGAATTAACATATTGTATAACATATACGAGTACAGTACATGTATGTTAATTCCCTCAACCGCCTCGTTGTTCGAGTGGTTACAAGCACGACTGACGAGAGAGATCCTGAATTCAAATCTCGAGTAGGGTAGTATTGGATTTTTCTAACTAGAAATTCTAGTTACAATTTCTAGTATTAGCTCGGAGTTTGGATTTGTGTCCGGTGTATGGCAATAGGTTTAACCCCGATTCTATAGTGGAACGCAAACGTAACTGGTGAAACCTGGGAGTGTAATGCACTCCTCTGCCTACCTCTTCAGGGATTACAGGTGTGGTGATACGAATATTCTATACGTTCAATGCTCACCGCTGACCTAATATCAAAATAATATTGAATTCAACTAAAAGCGATAATCTAAAAATGAATTTTCAATATACAACGTATGAGTAATGCTAATTTTACATTAGTTGCATTAACTCAAAGTAATTAGTTGTCACTGATGTTTTGCACAAAACCATTTATTGCGTATTTACGGGGTAAGCAGAGAGTACCGAGTGCCGAACTACTCTATCCTTACAGACCTGCTGTGCTTGTTCTACATTCATAATTATCTGCAAGCACGCCAGCTTCGGGGAACATAAAGGTAGTTTAACTAGTAAATTGACTTAATAATCACTACTTGTCGTGTAGTGCAGCCTAGAATAGCATTACCCCTTAGCCCTTTATAATGTGTACGTGCCACCAATGTACGGCTACGTACAGTGTGCGGGGTAACGCGGGGTGTAAGGGGTTCTAAGCGCATTAAACCCCCTAAGTCGCACTCCTTTGTGTAACACGGTGACATTACAGCTACAAAACTTCCTCTTAACACCTAGTGTGACATATGACACAATACTACTTTTATTTATCTATTAATAACTCGCACGTAGCAGTGTAAGTGAAAGGGAACCTTAATATTATTCTTAAGCAACACTGCGATATAACGCTTTAATTTTCCCCTTGATTCACAACATTTGTGAATTGATCTATTAAAAGTAAAAAAAAGTAATTTAACATCACGCCTGTAATCCCCGAAGAAGTAGGGAGAGGAGTGTAGTACACCTCCACGTTTCAACAGTTGCGTTTACGTCCCACCATGAAGTAGGCGGCGAGCCTATTGCCATACACCGAGCACAAATCCAGACTCCGAACCACTACTAGAAATTTCAATAAGAAAATCCAAGTAAAAAAAGTCTAATAGGACTTGACCCGGAAATAGAACTCAGGACCACTCGATCAGCAATCGCGCTTGCAACAGCTCGACCTACGAAGTAGTCGATATATGAAAAGTAAATGATAGTTTATAAGTTTTAGGATTCGTGGAAAAAGAAGTTTTGCGACAATCAAGTTCATTCATTTTTTGCATTTTTTTTATTATTAACTTTGAACATCGGATGATCAACCATGATATTTATGCTCTGTGATAATCTTGTTAGAATAAAACACATATTACTCCTTAACAATAATAATTTGCTAGGTCTATAAATTACAACGACTCTTTTGTATATAAGAAAACACATTTTGAATAATTACTTAATTAACATATTCTTATCTACGAGTATAGTATATTGTTATGATCACACATTATCAGCCTTTTGGTATCATAGGTAAAATATTCTTAATGCCTCTCTTAATGAATGCCTCTTTGGCAGGTGGTTGTAAGCGTGACTGCAGAACAAGGGGTCTTGGGTTAGATCCCCGGCTCGGGCTAAGTATTATTGGGTTTTTTAACTTGAAATTCCCAGTTGTTGCACGGAGTCTCGATCCGTGCCCGCAAATAGGGTCACTCTCTATTATATGGTGAGTACAGCCGTGATATTATATTTAAAATATTTTTAACCCGCTACTTGTACATTAATATAATTTATGATAAATGTAGAAGCATCTCGGGTCTGAAAGGAATAAAACAGATATTTGGCCCTCGGTACTCTCTGTCTCCCGCGTGACGGACAAAGAACATGTAATTATCCAGATTATTGATATTGTTAAATGTTTTTTTTACATAATTGAGTGAGTACATAGAGAACGTGTTAAATAAATAACTCTTTGAGTACTCGTATATTGATAGAATTTACTATCACCAAATTGGATATTTATGAAGTAAGTCATCATCATCATTATCCGCCTATTATTAGGTAGACACCTAGGCCATTATCAGCCTAGGTGTCTACCCATTTACTATATCCGTTACATCAACGTGATATGCTATATTTTAAAAATTTGTCAGTATGAAAATGTTTGTAGTGAATAGGATATTTATTTCAAGGATATAATTTCGAGTGTTGCTGGTCGTCTATCAAGCAATTTAAACTCCTAACCAAATATTTCTCCTGCTTAAACACTAATGTAGGATTCAAACTTTACATTTTGAGAAATATTTACCTACTTCTTTTTAGATACATACATACATCTCGTAACACAATATTTGACAAATGTACCTGTGTAAAACTCTTATGTTTCTGTCATTGATAAGTTAACGCGTAGTGTCAACAAAGTAAGTTTGAACTTAATGTCTTAATTGTTAGTTCTCGAACGAATAAAACAAAATTCGCACGATTAACGCACGACAAACGCATGGATATATACAAAGAATATTGTACAAGAGCTCTATGTTTATATAATAAGTTAAGTTCAGAAATTTGGTTTTTAGCAATCCGCAACTGAGCTGAAATTCTCGAGGGCAAGAAGTACGTCAGTCGCGTCGATCCAAGGAACTGATTTTAAAATAAACTATTTAGGGGCTCTCATTGTTTGTGTAATTTTAGCCATCAAGTGTTTAAACGATACTTTTTAATTCTTTTCGTATTAATTACTTTAGGGGTAAGGAATTTACTAATTCAAATTATATAATAACCTTGTAATTAATTCATGGTTTTTAAAATTTGTTACTGATATCTGTGTATATTACGAATGTGTGTTTGGTTTATGGTTGCGAAATGTAAAAAGAATACATTCTGTTGGTTTTTGTTACAGGCAATGAACCTGTAATTTTATACCATAAAAATGTAAATAGTCCACTTTGTACGCTTCGGTGTGTTCATCAGAAATATATCTTAAAAGCCCTTATTTTGCTTCAATGCCAAGAAAGCAGTCTAAGACATATAGTTAGCGTCTCTTAAGTAAATAAACACTAAGGAAGCACTCCCGGCCTCGGAAGTTGCAGTTAAGCTTCGATTGATGCAATTAGCTCCGTGTCTAGGAACACTCTACTGCACTCTACTGCTAGAATTACTCTAATGAATAATTATATTTATATGTGTGAATAGGGTGGTTGCATTTTTATACCCCGTGTTATATCTCAGCTTGATACTTACTTCGCTACATATATTTAGTGAGGGTTGGTAATAATTGGTCTTCTAACTGTTGTATTAAATGTTTTTTAAGCTTCAGCGGTTTGCTGGAACAGTTAACAAGCGGTCGCCTATCCACACGTCTACTGTCCCCGGTCTTGGTCTATGTTTTTACAGTCTCCTTGTAAAATGCAATCATTTTTCTTGAGCGTTTTTCTTTAGGTAATATAAGGTTATAATGTTAAATCATCGTTCGATAAATTTAGAACAATATGCCACAAAACATTATCATCGCGATGTACAGTTTCACATTACGAGACAAGTTGTTGAAAGTGGCGGGCGGGTCCAGCCGTATTTTCTGTTTTATACTTGCCATTTGACATGTTGTTATCGTACAATCGTTTGAAACAAACATCGGTCTAAAACATATTTGAAGTATTTCAACAAAACTCCAATGTAGCGAATAAATCATTCGTCAAAAACTTGATTGATATCTTTTATAATAAAACTTTGAAATATTTTCGCTTTAATTCAGAATACGGTTTCGTAAGTTGAAATAAAGAAAACTGATTAAACATGCTCCTGTCTCACTAACATCCTCCGGAGAGAAAAGGTTTACTTTTAAAATAAACCATTTGACATTCAATATTTATTGCTGTCTAAGTTTTAATTTGCCCATTTTGTTAACTTACTTAAAATTGTTATAAAGTAAACAATCCCGTTTCGCTAATTTATATTAACGGTGTGATTTACTTACTCAAATTATTGTTGTGTCTTCCCATCTAACCATCATCAGCCTTTGTAAGTCCACTAGACATAGGCTTTCCCGAATCGACGCCACTCGGCCCTGGGCCTTTTGAATCCAGCTGCGGCCAGTTGTATTTTTAAAGCCTTAAGTTGTACTCGTATATTTGTCGACATTAATTTATGATTATACAATGTTTCGTTAAATTCTATAGAATCGTACAATTTTAAACTAAATGAATTATTTGTATTGTTAAAAAATATCTATATAAGTATGTATATATGTAGTTTATCAGCCGCCCGGTTACCATAACACAAGCTCACTTGAAGCTTACTTTGGGATCAGATGCCGTGTGTGGAGATGTCCCAAGATATTATTATTATTCTTGATTTGGTACTGCTGTCTATATTCGCAAGAACTGTCTTTAAGATTTTAAAGTTTTGTGTTTATGTTAAAACTTACATTACTCATATTTTCTACAAGTCACAAATATAACTAATTAAATCGCAAATAATTACGTTATCAACACGAGCATTTAATGAATGACATTAAAGTTTCATAGCTTTTTTATGTAATACCTTATGACATTGCACATATCATATTAATATAATTATGTATTATGAATGTCATTATCTCAAAGGGCTACACATGTAGCAGACAGTTTCCTTGTTAAATCAAAGACATTTGCTTACAAAAGCAAATACCGGATGCATTTGTAAGTGAAAATTAGAGAGAAAGGTAAATATACTTCTATTTAGCAACACAAAGTTATTATTTAGATCAATTTTTTACTCAGTGTTCTCGTACTGTACTGTACTCATTCTACTCGATTATTCATATAATAGTATTTATTGACAAACTCACAAAAGTATTTCAAAGCTTAACTTTTGTGGATATGTTACGTAAATCCACATGCTCTTAATATTAATTGCAAGGTTTTAATATAAATCACGAATCGCCCCTGCTAAAATATCTCATCATAATAATAAGTACCTACATACATTATTTTCATTAAGGCAGAGATTTACTTTACTCGGACGACCCATTATAAATCAAAAGGTTTCCAAATATAAGTTCGTTTTACCAACAACGACATTTACTTTAAAATCTGTGTGACAGAGAACGAAAACATTGTTAAAATATTAAAATAGACATCACCTTAATTAATATACACTCCAGTGACGATGAGTTCTCTGCATTATTTATCTGAGGATATTTTAGGAGCTCGCGACTTAATATATAACAAATTCTGTAGGATGATATAATGGCTGTTTTGTTCTGTTGTTCATTCCTCAACATCAAATAGCTTTTGTTCAGCTTTGAGAATATGACAATAGCGTTTGATTGGTAGTTAACATTATAAATTAAAAATTCGATATATTCAGATACGTATCGTGAAGTTGGCGACAGATGTGTAGGTTGTTTCTTAAGCATCTTATACCCCAAGGTTATATTTTAAACATGACACTCGGGAATATCGTATGTAAAGTTACCTGCTCGTTCGTTAGCAACACGATTATGAATTTTATGCTTACGATTCTGTGACGTCAAACTGTTTGAGGGGCGTAATATTCTAAATACATATTATTATGTAATATATCGCCGCAGACTCTGTGAACACGCTGTAACAAGGCATGAAACGCGTACGTACGTGATGATAATGTCGGAGAAATTCTATCCCATGTCCCATGTGCTCGGATTGATTAGTTTACGAGCCCTATAATTTATATTGAAAATGAGATTGGAAAATATTTGAAAATTTAAATATAACCAAGTAGTAGATAATATTGTATATTTGCATATTTGTATTTGCGTATTATATGTATATAACTCGTATTAAGTGTACTGCAAGTGTATCTTACATCATACCCTTATAGTCTGTTAAAATGTATGTTAACTCAGCAGCAATTTTATGGAGTTTCAAGTCGATAGATCCTGTACCTTCGAAGAAACCGTAATTTATAAAAATGATAAAGCAATCATTTACCTGTCTAAGCCCAAGCTTCTGACATATTTCACCATTTTCCTTTTGTACTTTCGGACAAGTCGTCGTAAATCGGTATTTTTATATTTTGTCGATTCAGTGTCGATTACACATGGGTGTTTGCAACTGAGAAATACACAAAATTTATTTTATACTACGAGTACTCAAAAATATGAAGAGTAAGTTCGTATTTCATATACTTAGAAGTTTATTATTAAAATATTTCTTCGTTGTGTATTGCTAGTAAAAGTATTGCTAGTAAGTTGCCAATTTTTAACTCATATGTGTAAATGATATAAATAGCTTTGATTTTAATTTTAACTATTTACGAGAACAAATCGTTAAACCTTGTCGACTAAAGTTTTTCGAAGCATTCATGGTCCATATTACACCTGTAATTCTTGAAGAGGTAGACAGAGGAGTGCAGTACACTCCTAAGTTTCACCACTTACGATTACGTCTCACTATGGAATAGGCAGCTAGTACTTATTCTGATACATGTCGTAGAAACATAAAACGGAATTAAATGTCCCTATTGACAAAATCGCTAACTTCAATTTGTTGTATGAACGAAAGGTGTACTCAAATCAATTGAAGTATCAATAAGGGTGTAGGGCTCAACAAGCTACTCGTATATTACGTAATAATAATCTCATAAACCCTTTTGGGCTCGTGTTATCTTTATTTCGCTAAAAGCTCAATAGTGATAGCTCCCAAGGGTGAGCCCTTGCGACGAAAAAAGGGAAGCTATGTTTTCGTGAGAACCCTGATCCTTCAATTTGTAGAACTATGCAACGTACCGATGTACATCATTTATAAAGTTATACGTATCTGCACTAGAATTAAATTAGTTTGTGGTGACACAAACTACGTTCACCTGAAAACTTTCATGTCATAATAATATAATGTCGCATAATTTCTTAATACAAATTCCTCTTAAAACACTTTGTGCTGACGTACCTCTTAAAGAAAATGCTAATAGCACTTGCTTGAATATTAAACGACAAGCTTCACTATTAAATTTAATCGATGCTTATATTTAAATGTAGCAGTCACTTAAGCTACTTCAAAATGTTTGCAATATTATCGTTGTTCAAGTTTCTCATTGTGGTGCCAACTGTTGCAACTGAATAATGGACAGAAAGCCTCTGTAAAGCTACTTCGAGAAATGCGGAACTCGTACCAGCACATCTGTTTCTGTTTTCATTAAACGCGAAACTGACTCTTATTAAAATTGTGTTGTACAAGTATTTTTAACATAATGTAGAAGTAGCTTCTATCAACTATTTCATTCCCATCGCAAATTATATATCTTTTATCCCCAATTTTATCCTTAAAGATATTGGTTTGAAAATACTCTGAGTGGCCTACGTCTGTTTACCTGCTTCATAATAAACCGACAAAACTGTTCAATGATTTTGACATCAAAACGTAACAGGCAGAGTAGATGATTATTGAAATGGGAAATTTCAGGATACAATATTTTTATACAACAGTTATTGTTTAAGCAGGCTTGTAACAAAAATTTCAGTTTTATGTATTTTTGAAACAATTCATATAATTATATAGTTATAGATCGGTCAATGTACTCTAGACGTATACCGATTATTTCCTTAACATAACTTTAGAAATCAATTTACTTATTAATGAACACGGTATTAAAATATTCGTTGTATCAGGCGCCCAGAGATATAAAGAAAGACGAGGGAAAAAAAAATAGTTTTACCTATACACTGGGATAATAAAGAATTTAGATTTTAATAGATTTTGTTACTTTTATATTTTTTTAATCATCTGGTATTTTATATTTATATAGAAGTATACTTATTACGTTCTTTTTGTGAAAAGCTTATCCAATAAGTCTTAGGTGCTATCTGATGCAGAGCAGTGCTTGTAGGGTTATCAGAATTAAATGATGAGAGGAGTTCACCAACCTGTTGTCAATCTTGATGCATTTTGCGTTGTTGTTAAATGACTTGGGGACTACATTAAAGAAAATTTTGTTTTACTTGCGCCAGAAGTCACCAGCTGATAACTGATTTTTGTTGAACGGATTAGGTTTTTGTTCGTTGAATCGGTTCGGTAGCTTTGAATAACTCCAGCAGTATAGACAATGTGGTACAGGTACCCGCTGGTGCACGCCGTACTATATACGGTACGTCTAAGATAATTTACACAGCGAAATTTTTGATCCTACTTCGTCTATTTTATTTAACAAATTCATATGATATGTCAAGTTCTGCTAAAAAAATGTTGCAGAAGGGAAATGTCCCAATTTTTGTACGACTTTATCATGATAATGTAATTTGCTCTGTTGTTTTAAATTTTCTTTAAGCAAACTATATCTCTTTTATAATGTAAGAGTGAGATAGGCATTAGTAGTTTGAAAACTAAGGCACTTTTTATATCAGTTTATCATCAACTCATCAAATTAGCCTAAGAACAGTCAAATTGGCCAACGGGACAGGTATGAATGATAATTTTGATATGCAACAGGAATATATACTCGTAATTTTAGTACGTGAAAAAGGCTGTGTTTAAAGTTGTCAGGCACCATAAGTACTCAGGACCCTTCCTTATTAGAACCGCGTAGCGGAGGGCGGACGGCTCATGCGCGGAGCAACAGATTGGTGGGGAAGGGTATCCCGAGCCGTGTTGGACGCCATTATTGCCATCCTAGGCATTCGCGCGCCGGGAGTTGACTAGAGCAGACGTTCTGAGCTGCTACCTAAAGTTAACGCTCCGAGTTCGCGGGTCCCTGATTTTTAAGGTATGTAATATTTTTTATTTAAGATCTGTTTTTTTATACACTTTTTGCATACTTTAAGCATGACTGTCCGTTTTTCCGTCGTTTTTTTTCTTGGTTTGTTTTTCATGAAATGTTTATTGCCTTATGTTTTGTCCATTAAATAAATTATACATTTTCTTTATTTATTATTTATATCTATGTGTTATGTAATGTTTTAAATTATTTAGTTTATAAACACACTAGTGTCGGACAACCGCCGCGGATGGTTTTCACTTTTTTAGTCTCGTAGGTATCGTCATAAAAAATTTACTAAATCAATTGTACTCGTGCGGGGATTGTTGACGCGTTATTTTCTATTAAAGACATCACTTTATTTATAAAGTTAATAAATTTTTAATTACATTGCTAGATTGTTTTTACTCAATATGTAAAAAATTGGGGCAGATCAAATTATGTTGAGAGATCTTCATGGTGGCGTGATGGTCTTGTTAAATATATTACATTCAAAAGTACCCACGAGTTTCCCGGCCGCCGATTAATTGTGTTATGAATAAAATGCTACAATTTTCTATATTAAGAAATGACACCGGTGGAATTAATTTACAAGAGTTCTGTATAATGAAATATCTCCGTTTTATTAGACGTTTATATAAAATCTTTTCGATTAAAACGAATTTGGCCTTGCAGAGAAACTTGTTTCATTGCTCTTGCTGTAGCTCACTTCTCGTTTTCTTATACTACACATATGTGTCAAATTTTTCATTTTATTCAACACTTTGTTGGCTTTGTCCATTTTATTTAAAATTATGACACTATTTGGAAACCAGAACATTCATTTCGCATAAAACAATATTTTTGTCTTAAAGTTCCAATGTGTAAATTTCAATCCTTACAAATATTGATTCGTACGTGTTAAATAGCAATTGTATTAACAGTAAAAAATTTGCGTATAAAAAAATACTAACGTTTTTCTTTTACATTAAAAATGAAATATATTCATCATTGAACTCATAAAGGAATGAGCAGTAAGTATCAATATTTAAAATAAGGCACAGGACGGCTTTTATTTAAAAATATCAGATAAATACGTTTCTTCAACAGCCTTTAAAATATTATTAATTAAATAAACAAGTCAAAACGCACAAATCTTAAAGTAAAATAGTAATTGTTGTCAAAAATACATAAAAAACATATATATTTGTTAATTAGGGACACAAAATGAAACCTCCGCTGAATTATAGCAATGTAATTCAACGGAGTTCAAAGTATAATAAAAAAACTTTTATTGACCATTAGCATAAGCAAAAACAATTTAAAAGTATCTAAAGCGATCGATCACAACTGCTGTATTTACCAAGTTTACATATCTTTCTTATAACAATATTGCTCGGTTTACAGTGCGCGACATTTTTCTTTTGTAAAACAATTTCATAGAACCTGTAGCTCTTGTAAATATGTTTCGTATAGACAAACACCTATGTGTGTAGACGCGATTGGTATATTGGGGCATTTGAAAAGATTCAATAGTCCTAATTTGGAGATACCGACCCAAATAAGATGATTATCCAGCAACTAAATAAGTTAATTTCAAATTGAGACGATAATTTACCAAATTGCGTGTAATTTATTATTGAAGCATAAATAAATTATATGGGCATATTAAATTATCTGATTGATTATGATATTATTATATTGATAACGTAATGTTGTTGCCGAAATATCTGTACCTTCACGGTTATTTTAACAATTACCAAAACTCTGCGGTTGTACATTAGTCGTGCTGCAAAATATCTTGCTCTGCTATGTAATCGTATTGATCAAAAATGAAATTATCAGCTAGCCACATACAAAGCGTTTCACTTTATACTCAGAGATAGCACCAAATTGCGCTTATAGTTAAATTCTAAGCTTGAAACATGTTAATGATTATATCAATAAAAAGTAATGTCAAACGGTAACAATGATCCCATGTTCGGTAAAAGACAAATTAACCTGTGACTGTAATAAAATCACCTTTATAATACTTCTTACCCTAATAAAAACGGGCTTTAGCTTTTGTGTTTAGAAGGCTTCGTCAGATGATACATATAATTGAACATCTGAGCTTAGGGAGTCACTAGATTAAATAAAAAGTAAGGCTCGAAAATAAAGTACGAATATTAGAAATAATTGCTTAAACAAAATCTTCAAATAGAACCCCAATAATCAATTGATTGATTATATGAATCGCACTCGGATTTAAAACAGTAAAACTAGTGTACCTGTTATAAAAATTAATAATATATGCAATAAAATAAAAATGCAACTATTGTTATTAACGAATTGTATTTTTTATGTACCTATTACCTAATACTTGAAGCTCCATCATCATCATTAGCCTGTCTCAGTTCATAGGCCTCTCCTCAGACGTTTTTCCCCGTAATCACCACGCCGGGCATGGGCGTATCGTAGAGCACGGCTCCTCGCGCCACCTACGCTTTTGCCCGTCGGCGGACCGGGCATGAAGCCGTGCTTGGGTAGGATAGGTGGTATGTATTTCAAGGTTATTTAAATAATAATTTGCTTGACAATTTTTGACACACTTTAATATGTGTATGTTAATAGTTTAGGCTATTAAAGGCATTCGTTATGCGGCTAAGTTTTTAGGAACTGTAGATAATTAAATGGAGAGTGCAAATGATTTAAGAAAAGTCACAATTGTATAGCAAGGTTTATTTATTTGGTTGACTGATTGGTTGATTTATTTATATGATTACACGAAAATGTATGCAAATAGCAATAATATACGTACCATCACGCCGGTAATCCTCGAAGAGGTAGGCAGAGGAGTGTAGTACACTACCACGTTTTACCAATTACGTTTACGTCCCAATATGGAATAGGTGGTGAGTCTATTGCCATACACCGGGCACTAATTCAGACTCCGAGGCACTACTAGAAATTATAATTTTAGTAAAAACCAATAGTACTCGTCCCGGGATTTGAACCCAGGACCTCTCGATCTGCAGTCGCGCTAGCAACCAACACGACCAACGAGGCAGTCAAATAATATAAATGGTACTAAAAATTACGTAAGATACTAAAATATTCCTACAACCGGTATTTAGGAATATTTGATGAGATATTTTGAATAGAGAGGTTTATAAGGGATCTTAAGGGTGTCATTGATAATAAACTCTGGTGCTGAAATTGTCCATGAATTTTCTTATTTTCATTCCGTAGCTTTGTTGACGACTTACGTTCACGTGGACCGTTTGGTTCTTTGTTAAGCGACATAATCATTTTTTTTTCGTTTATGCTCTACGTTTGGTGTTTACACAACCGAATGAAGAGAGGTATAATTTGAATTCAGTTCGTAGCTCGCTGTGTCATATTGAAATAAAATAGCGGCGTTGAAACTCTAACAACATGGAAGTTTCTTGCCTATTCTTTTGTAAAAGTACCGGTACAGTATATTTGTTCAATTAACCGATGTGGGAACTCTTACAACATTTTTCAAAAATGACTCGTATACCTATATTGGTATGTCATGTATGTAAATATGGATATAATTGGTAATTTTTACAATTAGCACATTCTTTCAACGACAGCCTAGTGATTTAAATTTAACCTTCCACTCTTGTCTGGGTTTTGAATCTTGACACACGCTTGTGATTGTACAAAATAATGTGCGTTTTTAAGATTGAACATCACTTGCAATACGGATAATGGAAAACTTCGTGATAAAATCTACACACTTTAGATTTTTTTATAATGTAATCAATATTACGTGTTTATTGTACTATCGTTAGTGGATTATTTATGTGGATAGGATGTTACGGCCTCAAACCTTCTCATTATGAAACGAGACTGGTGTCCGACAGTGGTACAAAAAAGAGTTGATATTGGGAGATTAAACATTCAAGCATTCATATTATTTTTGAATTAATCAGATCGTTCTGCCTAAAGTTTTTTTTTTATATGAAATTAATATCTTAGTGTCCGCAGATTAAATTAAAAT